>BMAV01007447.1:182530-220548 GCA_019973955.1 Trichonephila inaurata madagascariensis
ACTCTCGAGTTGCAAGCTGATCCCATGTCATATCTTAAGAGCCAGCGCGTGCTGTTGTTTCTGACTAGAAAGATTTGCTATAGAATAGAATGTTGAAAAGCGATCTGTTAAATGCCTCAACTTTCTATTCTTTAAAGCCCGTTTTGTTCAGATATATCGAATATGCGTTATGATACTTCCGTATTCTGGCATAAAGAAGGTTAGCATTCTATTTGATCGATTGTTTTTTTGTAGTTGTAAAAGAAATATGTTAACTCATTGCTAGCGCCGTTTATTTTTTTTATCTCGCAGTGTTAATGAGAGAATTTCCGCAGTTAAACTTCTCACTTCTTCCACAAATGAATTTTCGTACACCTAGAAGTAGAATTACACGTGTTTGAGTGGCTTTTATTTTCACTCCAGTTTAAAAACATTTTCTTTAGTTGAATTGTTTGCCATTCTTACTTTACAAAGAAATAAAAGGGGATTTAATACAAATAAATGTACACGCTACGTTTTTGAAATTGTCGAAGTAAGAAGAAGTATTTTTTTATTTAAATTACTAAAAAGTAGTCGTTCTAATGTTACGTTCTTTCCAGTAGTTAAAATACTTGGAATACATTTGTGAAATAATGAAAAACGTTAACAAGCAGAAGAAGTACCACCGCTCTCTTCTCACTTAATCATAATATTTCATCTTTTAAAATATACGTAAGAAGTATTTGGTAGAAGAACAATGGAAATTTCGAAAAACTAAACATGTTCTGAAAAGTTTTACTATTTATTTTGAAAAGTTCTGTCAAAATTAACTTTCATAAGAGAATAGTTATATTATTTCCTGTTAAATTTACGGTAGATAATAGCAAATATTGAAAAAGAAAAGTTTTGTTGTTCAATATATGGTTATGATAGTTTAATAAATAATACTTTCTTTTCAAAATAACAATTGTGAAAACAATACAAACGATATACTAACCATTCAAAACATAATTATGAGGAAAAATAAGTACCATTTGTTACTATAGAAAAATAGATAAATATTAAAAAGCATTTTAAAAGCAATTCCATTAAAAAATATAAATATTTTTCGGTAAAAATCGAATAAATATATACTATTTAATAATCTTTTCTGAAATAGTATAAATTTCAAATAATTCAGAAAACTCAATATTTTCTAATATTAGATTCTTTCTTAATAAAATAGAATTTCATTTTGAGTAAGTTCAAGGTAAAACTTCTTTTAATTGGTCTCAGAATAAGAGTTGTACATAATTATATATATATATATAGAGAGAGAGAGAGAGAAAATCTTTTTGGATTTTAAAAAAACTTTTGTATATATTACATAACAAATAAAAAAATATATAAAATGACTGCGTCAAATGTATCATTAACTTAATTATTAAATAATACTTTCATCAGGAATATATGCTTAAAATTTTATGCTGGATTATCTTCAGAATTTTTCTTTATAAAGTGATATGCTAATATCAACATTATTGTTTTTTCTTACTAAATATTTCATGATTTTCCCCCCCATTAAACTTAATATTTTAAGTATAACTTTTTGTCACATTCATTATTTTTTGTTTTGTTATTTAAATGCCTTACATGTATTCATGATTTTATTTCAATTTTTAAGTAATTAATTCATAGAATGTTTCATACATTTTGATAGATTTCTTTTTTCATTTTTGTGGGGCATTCAGTGTCCTAAATCACAGTAATATAAAGATGGGATGAATGCACCTATGATCTTACATAGACAGATTCAAACATATTTAACTCTCAAAAGAATATTAAATGTCTATTTGATTGAATACAGATTTTACAAAACAAATATCTTATTTTTATAAATGTATATTTTTAAAAACAAAATAATTTCTTCATTAATGTCGGCTTAAATAGTAAGCTAAAATAACTACTTTAACTATCCCTATCTACAAGAAGTTATTCCAATGCTTTTGCAGGTATTCATGATTTTATTTCAATGCTTACGGAATGTTCATTAAGATCGCCTTTTGTCTGACTGCATTTTCTGTCTATGGATGAATAGAAAATAGAAGAATGATGGATTATGCTCGAATTTTTTATTAACTCTTTCATAACATAGTGCTATTAAAAAAGTGAAGCGTGTATTTTCTGAAGTCAGAGTATAATAATAAAATAACATATATTGTGAAGTATAGCAAACTTTATTTCAATAGATAGGTTTATATTATATGAAATAATTTCACCACACCCTTTTGTAAAAAAAGTAACCCTACCTTGGCGTAAAGATAAATTTGTGTTTTCTGACATCATGGATATGTTAATATAAGGAAAACAAATTTTAAAGTTGCTTATAAATTCATTTGTGTTTACTCCTGAAAATAAAGTATTATATTTATTTTACATTTAATTTAGTTTTTTTTTCCTTACTTCCCTTATAAATTTATCAAAATAGTTCAATCTTCTCAACCAATTTTTTTAAATAAAAAAAACCCGTTTGATCCAGTTTTTTCCTCTAAAATGTAATACCGTTATAGTTCAGAAATCCAGTCACATATTGTGTATAGTTCACGGAACATGAGGGATCATGCATTATTTTAGTGTTAATATTGAAAAGGGAAAGAATTGTGAGTTTCTTTTATCGTTATAAACCACATACTGCAATATAGCAATAATATTATTTATGTATGCATTTACTTTTTCTTTTCCCTTCATATTTTTATTTCATATACCCATACATAAAAGAAAAAATAGAAACGAGAAAAAAATTAAAAATAGCATAAAACATACAAGTATATCATTTATCAAGCTCTACGTCTTTATGTTTTTTATTTTTCTTTTGGCTTAGGATTCAATTTAAACCATTTTAACTAACCTATTCAAGCGGATCCGGAAATCAAACTTTCTCTTACAACCCAGACCCGGATAGAGTATTCATTTTACTTAGGAAAATGTTTGCAGATTTACTGAAAAGGCTTAAAGTTGAACTTCCTCAAATTTGATTTTGTGCAATGAGGGAAAAAATCAAAGAAATTTTATGAGCGCCAATTAATAATAATCTTTTGTGATATTAGAAGAAGTAACTGTAAACGTTAAGAGTTAATTAAGAATGCAAGCAAATTAAGTTTTATCATAGAAGACACAAATGGCAGTTTTGGAATTGGTTTGAAAATCTTTTCAACTTCAAAAAAATATAATTTTTGATTATACTAATATAAAAAATATATAAAGGTTATTTATTGCTTAGTGAATCAATCGATAGATTTTACAAGCATTTAAAATTCATTTAAGTTCTTTTATTATCTCTATATATAAAGAAAAAAGTGACTCATTCATTCACTTATCTGAAAAATTAGACCTACAAACTTGAAATTAGGCAGGCATGCTCCTCATGTTGAGTAGAGACCCTCTAAGAACAGGCTTTGCGGAAAACGATATTAAAGGGAGGTTGAGAGGGGTTAAGAGGCATTACAGTTCCCGTTTTTGAACTGTTAGATCTACAGACTTGAAATTTGGTAAGAATGTTTCGTTTTTTGAGTAGAGATTCGTTGAGAACACGTTTCACAGAAACCGACTCCCAAAGGAAGTTACTGAGAAAAGTTCCCTTTCTCTTGAAATGTTAGACCTACAGACTTGAAATTCCGTAACTATGCTCCTTTTCTAGAGTAGCAATCCCTTAAGAACGGATTTTACGGAAATTGTCTCCTACGGAGGGTTGCGGGGAGTTACCGGCAGAGTATAAATAAAAAAAAATCTAGTTTATGAAATATACTACAACCACAGTAATAAAACTCGGTATGCATGTTTCTTTTGTTGAGTTGAAATCCCGGGTCTTGTGGAATCAACTCTCAGTGGCGTTTACGGGACATGATAAGAAAAATGCCGTTTTTGAGCTACTAGAGTTAGACATGCAATTTGGCAAGTATGCGTATTTTGTTGAATAGAGATCTATATTTGTTGAGTAGGGATGCTAGGACTTAGATAATAATTTATATTTATATATATAGAGAGAGATATATATATATAATATATATATATAGATATATATATACATAAAATAAAAGTAAAGAAGTATTAAAACCTACAGTTCTAAAGCAGGAAGAAATTGGAATTCACCAAACACAACAAATGTAGATACAAAAAAGTCATTGGACTAAACTGGAGACCTATTATGATTTCTAAAGCTGTCGCTGAGTTAGGCCAGCGAATTAGGGTTGGCAATGCTTTATGGATCCAACCTTCCCCGTACAGCAGAAATTTTCCACATAATAGGAAAAAAACAAGTTGAAAAATTAAGCCTAATACAACACGTGGAAGAAAAACCTGATAATATATTAAAATGAATCTAAGAAAAAGAGAACGATATATATATATATATATGCTAATTCTCTACAGACAAGAGATAAACATCCATCAATCACATTCGAAAAACACATAGACAGTAGGAATATATATATATATATTCATACTTCATGAAATACCCTGTAAATTGGGCGGGTAACGGATTGTATGAATTATATTTCGATACACCAAAAGCTTTCAATAAAATTTATTGTAAAAGTAAGAATTCCCTAATGCATTTTTACTGTCGATAGTTACACATTTCATTAAGATGTTCTTCTTAAGTACTTTGTAATGTCTTCAATATCAATGATTGAATTGTCTGGAGAGAAAGATTAGAAAGCGCAGTGTGCAGATTCACCTCGCATTAAATGAGTTTAAATGCAAATCCAGAATAAAGTAGCACCAATCAATCACATAAAGGAAGCGACATCCATTCAATTTGTACTTTCTTTCAACTTGTCATGAATAACAATCACATTTAGGAAGATTATACCATGAGCAATTGAGCATGAAATGTACACCATCGGAAATGGATGAATGTTTTATCGGCGATTATTTGTGATGATCTCAACCGTGCAAAAAGTTCTTTCACTGGAAACGATTTAGAAATATTTTTTGGACGTAGCTCAGAGAAATCTATTGACTTTTCCCCATGTCTTTTAATGAGAAAGCAAGAAAGTTCATTAATTTATACAATGTTGTTCACTTCGAGAAACAATATCATGCAGTTATATTTTCAAAATAATGGTCATTTTGTTGTTGTATTCCTTTTGCAATGTTATATGCCAGTAAATTTGCTTTTAACTCAGCCACACAGCTATGAATTGCTATTGTAATGATCCTTAGAGATTGTTTTTATGCTAGAAAATTTTTATACATTTTTTAATAATTCTTCCATGCAAAATCATTCTTTCGTAGAAAGTAAAAAAAATTTTTTAATTTGATTCTTACTTTAATATAAAGTGAATTTGTCTCTTAAAGTTATTTTCATTTGATTACAATATGCAATCGGGTCAAACTTCTTTTTTTAGGAACAGTTTTTAAATCAAACAGAAGAGAACGTTATTATTTTTTTAAGTGTTTTTAGACTTTAAAAAATAATTCAATTTTTATTTAAAATATAAATCTCTTTGAGTGAATTATTTAATACTTTTTCGTTCAGTTATTCTTTTCAAAATTCCATTTAAATATCTCTTAAAATATAGAATATATCACAACGTAAACATAACTACTTCAAAAAAGAAAAATTTCTTTATAAACTTCCTGCATATTTATGCATCATAAAAAATAAATTAAAGGGATGGAATTTTTTATTTTTTCTAAAGAAAGTATAAAATAAACCTGTTTTACAAAACAGACATGGTTCTTTATTTAAATTTTACTTCATATTTTTTTAACATAATTCTATTTTAAATAACTGTGGGAATAGTTGAGAATTTTTTTTATTTCTAGATTTTTTTTAGAGATTAAATTTATTTAAGCAATATATCATGTTTTGTATGAAATATTAAAAATATCTACTAAGTATCTTTAATGAAAGTATATCTTTTTGAAAGAGTTGTTTCTTTCTTTTCAGTTAATGCATAAATTAGAATATACTTTTTCTTTTTTGAAATTATGATTAAATATTAATGAACATTTTAAATAAAAGTTTGGAAAAATTTTTTGAGTCATATATATAGAGAGACAGATAGAGGTATATATATATATATATATATAGTCTAATTCTCTATAAACAAAAGATAAGCATCCATCTATCACATACGAAAAACACATAGACAGTAGGAAAATCACACAATGAAGGACACATGAGCAACCGAGATTAAAAATTATAAATACCATTTTTAAGTGCATTAATGGATTTTAAAAAACAAAAATATGGGTGAGTGTGTGAATAGTAACGTCGCACTATTCATCTGCACTGGGGCTTTTGGCGACGGATCACGTAATTTTGAACCATGTTCAAGTGACGTGGACGACACCTGAGCTGGCACCCCCTCTCCTAACTACCACACCACACACACGGGAGGACGTTTCAGCTCTCGACAGATTTAGCGTTCATCGCTGCCCTACACGACGGGTTTTTAGCGGTACTGGGCTCGAACTCGTGGCATGCCTGCCTTGATTCGATACCTTTACCACTGGGCTACCGCAGCCCAACAAAAATCTGGAATTACATATAAAAATGAGAAAAAGAAGAAAATTATAATGAAAAAATAGTCCAAAATTTAACCTGTTAGATAAAAATATTTGACTATGAGCATTGGCTACATAATTACAGGATCTTAAAAAGACCTATAATTCATATACCAACATACATAGGCGCAATGCAGCCACATAATATAATATGTAAGAATATATAGTCTTATTCTCTATAAACAAGAGATAAACATCCATCAATCACACACACACAAATATATATATATATATATATATATATGCACTTTCTTCTTTTATTTCAGCCCAATAATATAAGTAGATAAAACCGAAGACTTGGGACTCGAAACAATATTTGACTGCAATCTAAGTCTAAGAGTTTGCTAATGCATTACTCATGTTATTCTGATTTGACTTGGACTCTGTCTTGCTTATTATTACATATTGGTAAATAATTTAACAACTTAATAATATAGATATTATTAGTAAATAATATCTTACATACTTAAAAAAGTGTTAAATGTTGATTGCTTTTCAATTTTTGCCTAATTATGCAATTTTTTTTTTAAAATATTAACTATGTTAAATTTTTTTCAGGTATAATAACTTTCAAAAATATCACTCGTTAAAGAAATGCAAGAAGGTGAAACCTTTGTTTGAGAGGCAAGTGGAAACACTTTATTTTTTTTAAAACTATTTTATAAAATTACGTATGCTTAATTTTCATTAAAAAAAAACAAAACAGAACAGTCATAGCCAGTCTACTTAGTCTTAAGAGTAGGATATTTTTAAAAGATTTTAAAGATTAGAAAGAGAGTGAATTCTTCACTTATTTACTTGTATAACAATTACGTTGTTCTTAATGGCTGCTTCTAATCGTTATGGGAACTTAATGCATTTTTTCTCTCAAATATGTAAATTTAATTAAAAATCGTAAAAAAATAGATTTTACTGGATTTTTGTAATTTAGTTATATTTTTATTTAACTATGCAATAAGCTCTTATAAATTTAATACCTTTATACATAAACATCTAAAAGACTTTCATTTAAATCCTAAAATGCAATTTCTTTTACGAAACAGAATCAGCTTAAATGCAACAAAACTTACAGAAGCATTGAAATACAAGTTCTAAAATAGCTCCAGATTTCAATTATAACTATCTGAACTAAACGAAACATTTTAACAAGGTGATTTTTCATTTAATGAGTTTCTTGCAATGCTCTAAAAGTTTTGCTCTGTAAACAGAATGACGTCATTTGTTAAACTTCGCGCTTTGTCGAACTATGTCCTTTTCGTGTGTCTCAAGTTGTCCGATTGAGAGAAGAGAAATATTAAGATTTAGTTTATATATTTTTATAATGATATCGAAGAATGTATTTTGAAGTAATTAATTTAACTCAATTGAAAAACAATTTTTTGTAGCTTCTTAAGGATTTTTTTTTTTGTTTTAATTATTCAAAACGAAAAGAAATACGTTTGGAAAATGAAATATATTTTAATTGATTTTTTACTTAAAGCTGAATACCTCCATAAATGGTGAAATAAAATAGCATTAAAATAGATGTATAAGGGTAGACCAAATGAAAGTGGTATTGCTGTAATAACTCCACATTTTGGAAAAAAAGATGACTGCGCATGCCCAGGGACGTTTTAAGGCATGGGCTAACTGGGCCCGGGTCCAGGGCCTCACCCTCGGTGGGCATCGTTTCGTTCTCGACTCAGTCTTAATTAGATCATGATCCAAATAATTTTAATGGTCAAATTTTATTCCCGTAAATATTCTCCTGAAAAACAGAAAATTTCAAACTGCATGTAAACTGGCAAATGTGGCGAGACTATATTATAACTTATGGGATGACAATTGTCCATGTCTAGGCCTAATACCATAAACAGTCATTCAACTAATTTAGTCGATATGCGGACATCGGTCGATCCTGTTTATGCCTAAGTTTCGAGATTCTGAGTTGTGCACATTTATTTGTTTCAAATAACTATTTGAACGATTATTTAACAATGCATGTTGCTGTCTACTTTTAAAGATCTCAGGTAAGGTCTATTTTTGCATAGGGGCCCAGGGCCTCAAAGAATCTGAAGACGTCCCTGCGCATGCCCTATAGAGGGCGCAAAGTACTTGGAATGCAAACTATATCGTCAGATCCAGCCAGATGCTTAGGTGGTAGTGTGGGAGAGCGTTAAAAGGCACCTCTCGCCTCCAAAGGATACAACCATCAATGCTACCACATACTGTGCCCCACTGCATGAAATGAGAAAGAATATATAGAACCGCTGATGTCGCATGCTGCCCGGAGGGGTATCATCTTGCATGATAAAGCTCGCCTTCAAATGGCTGTGGCGTGCCAAACATTGTTATGGTAATTCCACTGGAGGTTTCTCGAACATCCCCCTTTCAGCTCGGACCTCTCGCCATCCTCCAGAAAGCTCTGAAGGGATGGCGATTCCTCAACGATAATGAGGTCCGAGTAGCTGTTGAAAATTGATTCCACAATCAACACCAGAGCTTCTTCCCTCAGGGTATCCATCATGTCGTGGACCATTGGGACACTTGTTTCAACCTACAAGGTGACTTTGTATAACCTATCTGTTTCATCTGTATTACTTCTTTCCTTTGTATACTAATTTATATTAATAGCATAACTGTTTTAAATGTAGCCGTATTGTATTTTATTGCTCGAAAATAACAAATATATATTTTGAAGCTCTCTGACTTACACACTTATTTCATCATTCCATGCTTAATTAATAGTTATATATATAATTTTTTCTCTTTTATTTTTCCTGAGACGGCGTTGGTTTATTTTAACCTTAGCCCTTGAAGTCATATTATCTTTAATTTTTTTAATTTAAACACTTAATGAAATAGTTAACTAATTGTATCATTAATTCTGAACAAGCTCCGTATCTTCACATTTTACAGGCTCAGACGTGTGCTCGTTCACCATCTACTGGACCTTTTCAATTGGTTTTGAAAGATTACATCTGTTGATTTCGTAGAATATTCGAGAAGTTTTATAGGATTTAAAAAATTAACGGCTTTCGGGATCGAAGGGAGATTGCTTTTTTGGTTTAAAGCTTCTCATGGGCGTTTTTTGTATTGTCTCTGCTTACCTTTGAATCAGAACTTGCTTTCAAGCAACTTGTATATTGTATCGTATTCCAAAGTCAAGTCATCTTCAATGTGTAAAAAAGATTTTGCAAATTAATTTAATGTGAATCATTTACAACAGAATGTTTCTTAAAGGAAAATTTACTGTGTGCGTGGGAGTGCTTGAGAATGTTCGGACTATGACCATAAAAAGAAATGAAGTAGGATTGGAAATTTGGGAGGGCTTTGCTGAGAAAATGTCACTTGTTCAGATTTATATACGAAAATGTATAATATAGAAAAATATAAATTAAATGGGCAGTAGAATTTCGGTTAAATTAAGTTACAATTTAATTATCCTTATAAAGTATATACATAATGCTGAGAGAAGTAAATTCAGTATAATAATTTTAATAATAAATAACTTGTCAATGTAAGAGTCATGTTTTACCGTCTCTTTAATAAGTTTTAAAAGAACCAGCTGCATATTGTACATCGTGTAATATCCATTTGCAAGCAGTTATTGATTTTTATTTGATTCTATGTTCAACTATCATTTTCCACACTTAACTAATAAATTTTAGATATACACTACAAGGTCTAAAATGCTGTTCAATGCGACATTCATGTTGTTTTTTACGAGTTCCGAAGTTAATTGAAAAAAAAAGTGTTCTTTATTTAAACTTGATTGTTTAGTTTAGCTGTTTTTCTAATTCCTCGCAGTTTTCGAATAGTTTCTCTCTACTTGTTCTCGGTTCAGTAGCAAAGCAAATATCTTAAAAGAAAAACCTCTCTTCCAATGAGGTAGTGTAAATGGGTAGAACCAGTCATTTGATGCGGTGAAAAATCTAGGAAATAGCTTTTTCCGAAAAGAGGCAAGCAATGGAACGGAATATTTTTGAAGAAAAAACTTGAAAAAAAAAGCTGAATTCCGTTACTGTTCGAGGTATTTTTAGCTGCGTTTATACGCAATTTCCCTTAAAACGTCGAAACTCCAAATCATTTAAACCAGTATGTATATGAGTAACATTTTTGTGTATGATTATGAGTTAGTTATTTATAACTGAGAGAGAGATAGAATGAAATAAATAAACCCTTAATAAGCATAAGAAGTTTAAAAAATCTATCTCACAGAATTCCAAACATTGCAATAGATAATAGAGTTGTTAATGTTGAATCGTAGTAAAAACTGTAACAAGTTTTCTGTTTCTTTCCTTGATTTTTAGCAATTGAATGATCAATTTTATTCATTTGGATGATAATTAGACACCATTGCTTTTATTAAAGGGGTGAGAAGTGAAGAAGATTTATGTAATTGATTAGATTTTGAGGGAAAATTAACAAAGCTTTTGTGGAAATCGCGTTCTAGCATTTTAATTTTTTCGAGAAATTGGTACAAGTGCTTTCAGAAGTTTTAGAATTTGTCGAATATGGTTATGCATGATGTATCACTAAAAATTATTTTAAATGAGATGGATTTAAAAGCAAGCATCTCTGTGTAACAATAATGCGGTTTGTTGACTATAATTTTGGTAGTAAATTTAACGAATTTACATTGAGATAAATGTACTCTAAATTGATCTTTAACTACATTTTAGATAATTTAGTAATAAATTACATCAAAGAATGTAGCTTTTAAACAATATTTTTGGCCAAAATCTAAGTCTATAACATATAAAAAATTTGCCGGTGGAAAAAAAAACCATTTACTTGTTTTTATTAGAAATTAATTTTTTCTTTTGAATGTGATTCTTTTGTACAATCTGGAGACTATTTTTTTCATTCCTAAATTATTTGAAGAAAAAAAATGAAGAATATGATTTTGATTTAATAATTGCAGTTCAATTTTTTTTTTCAGTTATGGAATTCAAACTTTTTAAACTACCTACTCCTGAGTAAAAACATTTAAAGAATTTGAAATGAATACAATTAAACTATAAATTATTTTATTAAACTCATATGTAAACTAAATGAGCATCTGAAAATTAATTTAAAAGTCAAAAATAGAATAACTGTATATTAAGCGAACAAGGATAAGCAAACATGTTTCTCTGTTGCTAAAAATATAATTTATTTGTCAGAAACGCTTTTCTTCACTTTTTGAACGTTTAACCCTCTGTCTTCTTAATGCAGCAATCCAATTATGAGCTTCTGATAAATTCCAAACTCTTTTACGATTTTTGACCTTTGAACCCGTGACCGTCAACTCAGTAACGAAAAAAAAAGGAAACTGGTCCTCACGTTTTATCAAAAAAGAGATGAAGAAACAGAACGAACGCAGTTACATTTTTTTTAGCTCATTACAAACCTTACCGTTAGAGGCAGAGCTGATGAGATAGCAGAAAAGAAACCCCCAGGACCAAAACAAAAGAACGTTGCGTGAAGCAACAATAAGCAAAGGAAGGTATGGTGGAATGGGATATTAAATAGTTCTCAACCTTTCTCAACTAGGATCGTGCATTGCAGTAAACTTTCACTTGCGCTGCCAATGCGAATTAGGTGCATAGGCCCTTGTTATCTGTCCTCGTTTTTCTTTGAAATTCGCACCACAACAATCTGGACCCTTAAGTGAATCAATGCGCATTGTTTCTTGGTAGTCCTGTTAAATCGTATTGGTGAAGTACGTAACGATATCGGTCGGTCATTGTCTTCATAAACACTTTCGAACTTCTTACTAAATTGAATTTCATTTCTTGGTAATATATGAAAGGGCAATGAAATGCAATTTGTGTTGATAAAAAGCAGTAAAAGCATTGCAAGACAACATTGCATATTTTTGCAAAGTAATGAAACCTCGTGTCTGGGCATAAGTGAGTTATTTGCGTGCATAATTGTTGTTGATGTAAACAGTAGCATCTTGTAGAATTCCAATATTCTACATCACTCCCTCCCCTCTCCTTTTGTGCGTAATTTGAATGTACCTCATAAGATATTTCATTTGTGATTACTTATTTTAATTTCATCGGTATGTTTGATTTTCTGTTAATTTTAATCTTTTTCTTGCATTTGTCATTTTCGCTTGCATCATTATTAAAAGGAACTGTGTGTTTTCGAAGCTATATAGAAACAATTTTAATTTATAAATTTTTTGATTTGTTGTGTGTCCCTCCTTTTAAATTTAAGAGACATGTACAAAAAATAAATATTCTTCTATGCTTAACACTGATTAATAATATAAAAAAAATAATTATGTACATATAAAAGTTCTGTGTCACTTTAATACTAAAGATCAACTTTAGTATAATATTTTTACTATATTGTTATTGCTTGGTAGAGATACTTTAAAATGTATTTGGATAATATTTGTCAATTCCTACTACTAGTTCACTCTCTCCCTACACACACACACACACACACACACACACACACATATATATATATATATATATATATATATATATATATATATATATATATTTTTAAATTTTTATCAATAAAAAAATACTTTCTATTCATTCATTCAAGTTCAAATAAATTTTTTTAACTTGTAGTGGATGACACTTGATATTAATACAGTTTTTTCAATATTAATTCATTAATTAAATTTTATTTTTGAATTTTAAATTTATTCAGCGTTATATCTGTCATAGTTACGACTACCTGCAACAGATGGCGCCCGTAAATTTTTCTAACGAAGTAAAAATTGAGGTTAAAATTTTTTTTTATATTACTTGTTAATTATAAGACAGCGTTTCTGAAACTGTGGGGACCCAAGATGGAGGGGCGACCATGTCGAAAACCGAATATTATTTTTAAACAATACTAATTCACTGAAAGGAAGCAAAATGAAATACATTCTAACGTAATAAAATACAAATCGCACATTTACACCGATATAATGCACTTATAAATGTATCATTACTGCACCACGTATTTTATAATTAATTTAACAATTTTAGGTTAAGGTATCCGACTACATTCGGAACCGTGATTTTGCAAAAGAGTATAAATGAATAATATTTATAATATTTAGTGTTACTTAGATTAGAAAATGTATATAAAATTGTTTTAAGAATAGTATTACAACAAAAAAATATATAAGTACAATATTTTGACAAAAAAATGAACATAGAATGACTCATTTTAAAAATATTTTCCTTTTGCGAAACAGGCTTCTATTATAATAATATTTTGCCTGTCTATAGCTCAGACCTCTGTACAGAGGTTCTACTAGAATTTTTGAAATGTATAACTTAGAAGTGGGTTTATCCATGTTTTACGACAACAGAGGGGAGAAATTTTTAGAAAAAAACCCCGATAATTATTTCAATGGGTTGTAACTCAGAAAATAATGTGAATTTTTCAAACATCATAGTTGAACCTCTGTACAGAGGTCTGAGCTATATACAGGCAAAATATTATTATAATAGAAGTATTTTTCACAAAAGGAGAACATTTTGAAAAAAGGTTATTCTAAGTTAATTTTTTGCCGAAATATTGTATTTAAATAACTTTTTTTGTCAAAATGTCCTTAAAACAATTTTATACATATATTCTAATCTAAGTGTCACTAAATATTATGAAAATTATCCATTTATACGCTTTTTTTAAAATCACGGTTCCGAACGTAGTCGGATACCTTAAGAGCAAATTTGACAATTACTAGTGACTCCATGGGCTTGTCATATATAATATATAAAATTTAATACTCTTCTTTGATAATTTGCTCAATTTATAATTAAAGTCGTATTGTAGCTTTAGTGCCAAGGCAAGTTATTACTGAGTTCAATACAATGTTATTGTATGGGAGGGCGAGGAAAATTAAGATTGAAAATTGGGTAGCAAATATTGAAAGTTTGAGAAGCACTGTTATAAGAATAAACTATAAATTTTGATTTAATTATGGTGACCATTGTAGCCAAGTGGTCATGGTGGTCATTCGTCGTCGGCAGTGCTTCTGTTGAGATGTGGGTTCACATTCTAGTGCTACTAAAGACGTGTCGTGTAGAAAGTTTGATGCACGATAAATTTGTCGAGTCTAAAAACCCTCACGAGGCGGGCTGTGGAAGTTTGGAGAGTGGGGCTCTAGCTCGGGTTTTCGTTTGTGATCATGGTTCAAAATTGAAAAGTCTCTCCAATAACTCTTCTGAGCACGACTATAACAGTAAACAAGTGAATCAACTGGGTTCATTATCTTCACCTCAAAGAGAAATCAAATTAGTCTTTAAGTTATACATTTCTTTTTATTAATAAATTTGTGCGCGTTATTTTCGATTGATGTAATACACAAATTTTATCATTTTCGTTATTATAAAGGGATAAAAGATAACTTTAATTGTTTTCGTAATGTTTTATATTTGTGGGAAAATTTGTCTGTTCTTTGCATACGTTGCTCACGATATCTGAACATTAGTGAGAAAATGAATAAAAAATCAATTTTGATATATTTGTTGTTTAGCTATAGTTCATTTACTGAGTTTTGTGTGTGTATTTTTAACTAAAAGGATAACTTTACTTGTGTTTCCTTGTGATTATTCTTAATAAATTATTGTTTATTGATTTGCGTTTTTTATTTTTTAAATATCGTGTTTGATTTGTTAATTTTAAATAAATGTAAATCTATTTATACAGCAATCATTAAAAGTTTTTTTTTTATTATAATGCATAGTATTCATTTTTTTTAAATGTTCTATTTTTCAGGTTATTTTTACTGTTTTTGTTCCAAGATTAGTGCAGCCGGTGAAAAGTGAACATGTCTTAACAGATAACAAAAACCCTCTGAAATTAGACGATTGATAATCAGTAAGTGAAATTTTCATATTTAAATTATATTGCTTCATTTTCTATTTCCTATCAGATGTTTATAATAAAATAAAACTTAAAAAAAGAAGCACTTTAAAGATATATATGTTTGTAATAAAGAAAATATAAAGCTCTGTGTAAATATCATTTGAAAATAATTGTTATTAACTGTATTGTTAAAATTACTAAAGAAAATTATAATAACTTTATGTAACAAAGAAAATGAGAGAGATCTTTCTGTAACTTTAAGAAGTAAGAAATAATTAAAAATTTTGTCCCTATCATAAATTTAATAATATTGTAGATGACGATTCTAACTCAGAAAATTTTTAAAAGAATGTTGTAATTTCTTTACGGGGTTTATATAATTTGAAATTTCTAAGCAAAACGCCAGGATGTAAATTCAATTATTTCAACTTATACAAACAAATCCATCATCCATTTTCTTTAATGTTTTATAACACTACATTACCGCTGAATGCACATAAAAGGTATTTGTTTAAATAATAAAAAAGAAGTTTCTTTAAACGTCTTTTCTGAAACGAAACACCTAAATTATAAAGTAGCCCCGTAGCTATTATTTAATTATTGCTTAAAAAGGTTTGAAAAAGACACGTTCCGATTTTATTTCAGATATACAGTGAAAATTGTTTAACACGAAATTGATGGGGCTGAAATATTTTTCCGTGTTAAAGGATATTGCAATATATATATATATTTAAAAAAAATTAAGTTTATTAGAGTACAAGATATATGTATGTATGCACGTACTTAATAAAAATCAATGAAACAAAAACATTCACAAGAACTTAATGAAATTTAAAACAAAACATTCATTGAATTTTTGGAAAATAGTATATTTTTCTTTGCATTTTCTTTTTTAGCATCAAATCGTTAGATATCATCTATATTGTTATTCATTTCACTACTGGAATGTGCGTCTTAATAATTTCCCATACTTTTTATGATGTTTCTCATTTCGGATGACGTGGGAACAGGAATTATACTATTCATTTAATTTTCATTGTTGGAGTCTGCATCAATGATATTTTTTGAGCTTTGAACAAACTCCAAGATCTCTTTGCCTGCCATAATTGGGACTGAACACACATTATCATCATCTTCTACAATGAATTCTTCTCATGATACAATAGGACAGTCCAATAATACAGAAATTTTCCCAAATTTTTCTCTCTTCCGTATTTTGTTCATTCCCAGAAGGAATGTCTTTTCGTATTAAGCTATTTTCGTTTCGTGTTAAGGGAAAAAATGCATTAAAATACATGGTAGTTTGTCGGGACTGTGTATTATTTCGTGTTAACTGATGTTTCGTCTTAAACGTTTTCGCGGTAAACGTATTTCACTGTATATATTTCTATTTACATATTTACACCTCCTAAAAAGATTTAATAACTAGCATTTTTAGGGAATCCGTAAAACCATTAAAGTTTCTTCGTTCAATTGACATATTTAAAACTTTTAAATGCATAATGTTTCAAGCAACAAAAATTGAAAGCAAAAACTTCAGTAGTAAAACGGTTCCGCGACATCAACCAATACCGAAAAACAAAAAAAGTTTGCTGTTTATCGATACAATTCTAAGTCAAGTGGAAGAAGGTGGGAAAAATACTTTCATACTTTTTCACAATGGATTCTTAAACTATACCATGAAAAAAAAAAGAATGCACAATCACATAAAGAGGCCTTTTACTTTCTTCCGGTTACACCATAATAATATAACTTTCACTTCTGTTTCTCATAAATAATTCACGGGCCTCTTTGTTTGTGAACCACGCAAAGAAAAACAAGAGAAAATTTAAGAACTCTTCTAAACTGAGACTTTAACCTTTAGGGTCGGGTAATCATGATAAATGTACTATGTTCCAATGCCGGCCTATACTTTAAGATTTTTTTTAATATTATTTATGCTTCAAAGCCTTTTTAGAATATTTTTTTTTTATTATATTGAAAATTATAAAGCTAAATAGGATATAAAAATAATCTTGAACTTTATTCAGAAAAGTTGCATATTTTTATATTATATCATTTATAATATCATTAAAGAATTTTTTAATCCTAGACTTGTCATACGTGCTACTTAAATGTGTGGTCTTTTAAAAAGACTATGTATAAATGTTGTTATTTTCTGAAGAAATTTTTTTATAATTTTTGGAGCTCTAATCGTAAAGAGCATTATTTTAAATAAAATTATAATTTTTGTATTTCTTCTCGGAGTACTCTTTTTTTTTTTCATTTAAAATATTGCAGATATATATACTTCACTCGGCTGACATTTTGGTTACTACTTAAGAATATGCTAGTACTTTTTTATTATTGACAATTATAACGCTTTAGAAATTCTATCTGTAAAAGCATTATTTTTTCAACGTAATTGTTATCGGGCTGTTTTTGGAATGACAAATATAGTCTTTTCAAGTTCGTCTTAGTAATGGAAATTGTAATAATAATGAAAAAAATGCTTAAATTGTGTTGTATTATGTGGTACAGATCTTAAGTGAAGAAGTATATGCATGTTACTTGTATTCAGTTGGGCTATTGATGATTTTGTATGGGTCTGACTTTTTTTAGCCCAGCTCTAACCTTAAAGATTATCTTAGAGATTTTCTCGACTTTCCTTAAATACTAAACCTTGTCCGACACATTTTTGCTAATAAGTACTGCAGAACTGAAACCTGAGCTTTATAATTTTTCTGTAAATCCATTTCAGAAAAAAAAATTTTTAATTTCAAATAGTAAGTACTTCAGTTCTAATCAAAAATGAATTCTAACAAAATTGAGATCCTAGTAAAATTGAATATGACAAAAAATTAATTTTTTTTCAGAAGATTACTTTAAAAAAATAAAATGGTTATTTCCAGTATCTTTATTCTGACTTATATTTAAAATTAAATAATAGAATTAAAATGTCAGTTATAAATAAATTCTAATTTTAAATTTCAAAGTAATACTAGTTTTATATTCTTCTACTTAATTATAATGTATTAACTAGATAGGCCCACCGTAAGCCTGTATCATTAAAACTTATTGACCTGACTCTTGAGCAAATGTGAATTTTATACCCAGTTCAAAATTTGGGTCGAGCTGGGCTTTTTCAGACCAGCCCAGCCTATGAGAATTTCTAATTTGGAAATCTGTATCGGGAGACAAAACAGTGAATTCCAAGTACTTTGTGAGATGTTTAGCTAAAACACAAGTTATTTATTGATTATATAAACTTATTCTTACTATTACATCTAAGTAAAATTTATTTCAATGTCCAATTTTCTATATCATCTGCTGTTATGAAATTAATATTACAGTTTCTAATTACAGGTAGACCATGAAGGTGCTCTTAGTATTGTTGTTCATCTTTAAATCTGTAAGTATATGGACCCTTTTTACAATTGAGTTTTTCAAGTTGAAATTTTATTTTTTATTGTAAATTTTATTTATTTATTTATTTATTTTTGAATTATAGATTCTTAAATTAAATTCTTATATAAAAATTTTATTTCCTTGCATACATTTTAAACATTAGCTCAAATTAAAATTTTAGTATGTTTATTTTTATTTTTTTTACATCTTAATTATTATTGCATATGTTGTACATTATTATAACTATTTCTGTGTATTTAGGTTCAACAAGACAATTTTCAATAATGTGCAAAAATAATGAAAAATATTAAGTGATGACATTGTAATTTGATTTTTCCTTAATTCTTAGAATATTGGATTAAAATTTAGCTTTCGTTCAGCAATGTAATGCATTTTACATTTTATAGTTTTTAATTTCTTAAAAATATTAAATTATTCGCTTTTTTAAAAAGCATCCATAAAAAAATAAATTAATTTAAATAAATAAAATTTCGTTATGAACTAATATTTCAAAGTGTTATGTATTTGTTCTGATTTTTTTCGCTTCTCTCGCATAACTACATTGTAGAGAGACCTTGAGGCAGTGGCAAACAGTTAAAAGAATATTCTTGTTGAATATCTAAAAAAAAATAGTATATAATTTAATTATGGGGGTAATTCTTCAATTCTTTTTCTGGCATCAGCACTGTGATCCATCAAACTAGTTTCGTTTTATGTTTGATAAGTAAAAATACAAAATAAATGTGGACAGTTGTAAAATGTGGAAAAAATAAACGTCAGTATTAAAAAATAAAAACCTCTACAAGCAGCTAAAAAGTGGCCCCCCCCCCCTTCTTTTAGTATTATTTTCTTTTAACGAAAAACACGGCGAGAAGTTCAACAAAAGAAAGCAAGCTGTTTCTATTATTGTCAACATAATATTTTTGAAAATTTCAACATTTTCCCAAGATCTGAAAAACCTGTTTTCGGAAGGAAATCTTTTGTAATACAACATAAAAAAAAAAAATTTAGCTATAGATAAATAAAAGTAAATGGTAAGCATCTAAAGTTGCTTTTGAAACAGTTAAAGAATTTCTAAGGGTAAATTTCACACTGGATAAGAAAATAAAACAACACTACCTGTTTATATGTACTTGTGTTAAACGTTATTTTTATGTTTCACCTTTAATTTTTTTTCAGTTGCTTTTTGCCGTTCAAGGTTACTGTTTCAAAATATGCATTGTAATGTTTTAAAATGAATGGACGAAATACACACTAAAATTTATTATTTATTTTTAAAATTTTGCTACTTTTATTTTTTTTTTTTGGAAATAAATAAGATTATACATGAATGAATAATTTTTTAAAAAAGTTTTATCTTTTCTATTTTGTATGCAATATTTGTTTTCGGAACTTAAATAGATGTTTATTTCAATAAACAGTTAATTTTTTTTATTATTTTCAGCATTGCGTAAATACTTTTTTATGAAACTATCGATACGATACTAATATACCCCTCTGCATTGCATCCCACTCCTTTCATTTTTAAAAAAAACTTTAATTTTTCAAATAAATATTTTAAAAATTAAAAATTCGGATATATATGTACCTGTAAAGTAAATAGCTAAATATTCTGTACAGTAAAAACTGTATTTAAAATAAGACATACCAAAAGAGTATATAATTACAGAAGAGAGAACACAAATCAATATTTTATTTCTATAATTTGTCTTAGGTCGAAAAAAGTACTTAAAACTAACTCAGCCTTTTATTTGCCTTTATTGTAAATTTTTTTTAAAAAAAATGGCTATGAGGATTGAGTAGCGTCCACTTAGATGGGGTCCATATTAATGAGGGTTTGCTATATATATTGGAACCTTAATTTTTTTAAGATATAGTATGAAGTTAAAACGACTGCCCCATTGAATTTTTAAAGCAATTTAACTTCCAAAATTCTTGATAAAAATAAAAACCTAAAATCAGTGTTTTTGGGAACAATTCTATGAATCCAAAAAACTAAATCACAAAATAAAATCACCATCACATTCACCCTTAAAACTGCAATTTATCCCAATACACATGCGGCAGAATATGAATGAATGTCAAAGAACAGTTTGGATATGTCACGAACATTCATGAGTTGAAAAAAGTGTTTTTAAACAATTTTAAAAATTATTTAAGAGACAAAAATAGTTTTAATTTAATAAAAAAAATTATTATTTTAGAATTATTAGAATCGTCTATTAACAAACTTTATACAAGGGAAAATTTCGTATTTTTAGAATTTTTCTTTATTTTAAGAAAGCTCCATGAAAAGCTGATACTTGTGTGAGACCACGAAAGTTCATATAAATATAGAGAAATTTTTTAACATAAAAAAGTATTTTGTGTAAAATGTCGTACTACACTACATCGTATTTATAAAAAACTTTCTTTTAACTTTTATTCCCCCTTCCCCCCCCCCCCGATTTCGAAATTCGTTATTCTGAATGTCTGTAAAAACAGTTATATATTTATTTCGGCATATTTACTTGAATTTTAAAACAGAAAGTTTTCTTTCGAAAATCATATTTAATGGTACGTGGGTTGTAAGCTGTGGGTTGTCTTAGCTGTTTCGTCTAAGAGAAAGTTCATAAAAACTTGTTTATTTGTCAGCTATCTCATTATATATTCCGGCTACTCACTTACAGTTTCAAGAAATACTTTTGCCAAATTTTTTTATTTGAAATCACGACTTTAATTGCGATTGCTTGCACGTATAAATTATTTTATAATTCGCAATGCAACTTACCAAAAAACATGCATTTATTCCGAAAGACTTACAACGGAAGAATATTTTCGCTAATAATTTTCTGTCACATTTCTGGACAAGTATAAAACAATCAAAAACAACAATATTTATTTAGACATTTTTTAATGAGTGGGTAGTTTAAAAAAAATTTTTAATTTTATTTTTTTACTCCTTTTTTTTCATTTTTTAACCGAACCTTCTTTTAAATTATGTAATTTATTACAAGTATTTGTGTGTTAATTTTATGTATGTTTTAAACTCCCTAACATCAATTCTTATTAAATATATATAATTTAGTCTACAATAAACTTTCTAAGCACTGGTTATTTTGTAGCGAATCTCAGTTCACGTTGGTTTTAAGAGTTAACGAAGAAAGAAATATCTCTAAAACACACTACGATCTTTTTCCTATTATTTCCAAATATAATAAAGTTGCAAATAACTAATGGGATCGAGTTATCCCTAATCATAATAATAGTAAATATTAAACACATTTAAGCCTATATGAAGAATATAGACACACAGCTACCATCTCAGGGCTCGGATAACAAGTCTATAATTTCAATGCCCAGATATGTTGACAATTCGGAATACAACTGTCACAGATATCATACTCAAAATAACATCAACACAACTTCCCCTCGAACTTGATTTACTTAACTTTAAATAGCATCTTTCACTTGTATACCTTACGGCTTCTTTACAAAAGGATGTTCTCAAATCAAGCAAAGCATGGAAAGCACTTCCCCTTAAGGTATCCGACTAAGTTCGGAACCGGGATTTTAAAAAAGCCCATAAATGGATAATTTTCATGATATTTAGTGTCATTTAGATTAGAATACATGTATAAAATTGTTTTAAGGACATTTTGACAAAAAAAATTATTTAAATACTATATTTCGGCAAAAAGTTAACTTTGAATAACATTTTTTCAAAATGTTCTCCTTTTTATAAAATATGTTTCTATAATAATAATATTTTCCCTGTCTATAGCTCAGACCTCTGTACAGAGGCGTAACTATGATTTTTGAAAAATTCACATTACTTTCAGAGTTACAACCCATTGAAATATAATTATCGGCATTTTTTTCTTAAAATTTCTCCCCTCATTTGTCATAAAACATGGATAAACCCCTTCTAAGTTATATATTTCAAAAATTCTAGTTGAGCCTCTGTACAGAGGTCTGAGCTATATACAGGCAAAATATTATTATAATAGCAGCATTTTTCACAAAAGGAGAATGTTTTGAAAATGGGTCATTCTATGTTCCTTTTTTGTCAAAATATTTTGTACTGAAATAATTTTTTATTGTAATACTATTCTTAAAACAATTTTATATACATTTTCTAATCTAAGTGACACTAAATATCATAAATATTATTCATTTACACGCTTTTGCAAAATCATGGTTCCGAACGTAGTCGGCTACCTTAAGGATTAGTTGAAGGACTCGAAAAAAAACTCGCTACAACTTTTAGTAAAACCAATTTCTAATGCCACATTGTACAAAAGATAACTGCTTTTAATATTTTTAAACTCATGTTCACATAAATAAATCTTCATCATCTTACTCTGATGTAAATTGAAAATTTTTTCTTAATAAACTCGGATTTCTTAAATAGTTTACCTAACTTACATGTACGGTAGCAGCTTACAACTAATTTAATTTTTTTTAAGGAAATGAAACCTTCTTTGATAGTTCAACATTCTATACACCGCCTAAATGAAATCTTCTAGGTGGAAAAAATGGAGGTGTACTAACTTGAATTTCGAAACTGAAAGTACCCTTCCTTTCCGGGACAAGCCCTAATATCATGTGGGTAGCTATTTGTGGGTTGAAACAGCTGTCCCGTCTAGGACGTAAAAGTTCATAAAAGTTCAAAAGAGCGAAAGTATTTTCTTTAGACAACCTACGATTTAATAAGTGCGGCTCACCCACCTCTATTTGCCCACACTCATTGAAAGGAAACTGCCAATATGAGTCAATGTCCAAACATTTTGTTTTGTTGCAATAGTAAATCTTTTTTTGTGTGGTTTTGATGCTATATGACTTTTATGGATCATTTCATTTATTGACAAAAGAAAGTGTCACTGAAAATCAATAAACGAAGACTAAAAAACATCTGCACTCTCACACTTCATTCTTTTCGTTTAGTATTAAATTTTATAGGTGCCTAAGAAATGTCATTTGTAATACGCTGAATTGATTGCTTTCTACGATGAGAACGAAGTAAAATTTTGTGGGAACACATCGCGGATAAGATCCTAGTTAAACCCCCTGATTAAGCGACAAAAATTTGGCGTCAGTTTTTTAGAATATCAACACCAAGTTAGAAACTTTTTCATACAAGCTGTATGTTTAGAATTTAGTTCAAGTTGACCATTTTGAAAAACGCAGTTTTTCTTTTGGCGTCGAAATTCAAAGACCCATTTATATTGTTAGTACTTAAATTCAGTAAATTTAATGTATCGTTTTTTGATCATTCAAAATTCTCCGTTCGATAATAGAAACTTTTGAAGGCTAAAAAAACCCAAAAATGATGACATTTTGACTTAAATTTCAAATTGAAAAGTATTTTAAACCCTAGCGTTATATAGACTGAAGCGGCAATAATTTCTTTGCATGTCAGATGTAAATTTGAACTGATATATTTTAATGTCCTGATAATCAAAAATATATTTATTACTACTGCCACAAGCACAATCACTATTATCTTGATTCTAGATGGGACTATAATATTTCAGTCAGTACCTAGTGATCCATGATAAATTTATATTAGATAACTATCAACCAGAATTAACGAACCTTTAACCCGCGTGAAGACCCCAGGGCAACTTATTAAGCCTTATAAATAATATGACCTTTATAATCAGCATTAATATATGGAAAATTACGTATGTATACACATGTATGCGTGTATAGATAAATTCATGTGTATGAATATAAGTATATATAATACAGAAACATAAGTGTGCATGATGGCGTGCAATAGTAAAGTATTAATTTTAATCTTTCAAATCCCCTAAAAAATTTTCTCCTGATCCAAACAAATATATTTCACTAAAAGCAAATTGATAACATCAAGTCTTGAAAATAGCAGTATATTCAATTTTTGTCAAATTTTCATCTTTAAATAACAATGATAAAACTTGAGTAAGAAAAATGTGAAAGAATTAAAGAATTAAATCTGTTAAGTATTTTAATTAATATTGAACCAACTACGCAATTCAATTGTTGCAAAACAATTGTCATTTATCTGTGTTTTAGTCAAAGAAAATTTAATGAGCATACACAATATTTTTCAATATATGTGTAATGCTTTGTTTTCAAGAAGAATGTTTTCTACAATTACATAATGACGCTTTAGAACAATCAGAACAATGACGAATTATGTTTGATTTTACCACTATCATTTCAAAATCACGTACAGTTTTAAAACGACAACATGCGAATTTCTTCACGTAATGTTTAAATGTGCAGGGAAGATTTTATACAAACCAATTTGCACATTAATTAATATAAACGTTATACTTTCCATTATTTAAAAATCATTATTTATTTTGACGTTACTTTAAATGGTAGATTATGTTAATCATGCATGTATATGTATATTTAATTAAAGAAAAATTTGAAGAAAATTAGTGTATATAGAGCTTTATTTTAAATTTAGTTTCTAATTTTAGTGATGATTTCTGCAAAAATATTTTCGCCTTATAGTTTCTTTAATTCTGCCAATTTCTCTCATAGGTTTTTTTAGTACTGTACCGTTAAAGTTACGTTGCAATACGTTTACTGTAAATTATTTTAAGATTATAGTTCTTTAAAAGGATTTTTTTATCTTTATATAATTACATGACACGAAAATTTTCATAGAATAAGAATACCTTCACATGAAAAACAACTTATGGCAGCTAACACACAATTTGTGTTATATATCATTATTGTTTTATGTATGTGTTTTAAAAATTGTTATTTTTACCTGAAATGAATGAAAGTTAGAATACGTAAAAGAGTCAAAGTTAAGATGTCTTAATCCTTCGCTTGCCAGCTGAATTTTTTTGAAAGGATATATCAATATACCGAAATGTGTCCATCAATAATCATAATTCAAATATGCGTGAAAGTAAGCACGCGCGTGCATGTGAAAGTGAGAGACTGAATGCGTTTGCGTGTGCATATATTAAGGATATCCAGAGATTCTAAGACAATTAGTAATTGCAAAACTGGTGCCAATCTAATTTGACATTATTATATTTATTTCTTTACTTGCTCTTGAGTTAATCATATTTTTTTAACATATGCACGCTGTATAAATAGAACTTTATTCTCAAATGATCGAATTTTTTTAATGCCTTTTTCTTATTAGAATGATTTAAATCCGAAGAACCTTTCAACTTTATTGCATAAGTGAATTAAGTGCAGGGGATTAAATATACTTTGTACTGGGGAAGAAAGGAAAGTTAGTTCAGGTTGATTTCTGTTCCTCTTGATTCATTCTTGTTTTGTAAAATCACGAGTTGACTGACGAATGTATACGTAGCAGAGTATTGGTTATTAGAATTTCTGATTTTATCTGTCGAATGGAATCGAACGCGGGCGCTGTTGAATTGTGAAGCTTCTGTAAACCCTTCGATTAGCTTAACTTTATCTTTTAAAAAAAATCAGCCTTCTTGAATATTGCAATATAGTGTACACCAAGGATCGGCAGCCTTTTAGAGAGCTGTGGCATGCCAAACCAATCCACCAATAGGATTCAGCGTGCCCTACAGTTGGACTTTTCTTAAACAATTTGATTCTTGCGATAATGCATGCAAAGTTAGAGAATACGTATAATATAGATGCATAAATATGTGTAGATATATTTGCAGTTTTATTATATACTAATTTTGCATCATTTAAACATATTGCTTAACATAAAAATAAACAACATAAAATATAACTATTTTTTCGACAAAAATTTTACAAAATCAAAATTGTTCATATATTACGTATTTTTGAACGTACGTGTTAAAATTAGAAATATACAACATAAAATATAAGCATTTCTCTTCATTATAAAGTTAAATAAAAAGCTAAATAAAAATGTTAATGCGAATCTAGTGCTTTCACCACTCTATATTCATATCGCAAAATCAGGGGTAGGGTTTGCAATATCGGACCAAAAGTTCAATACTGGTTTTCGATATTTCTTAGATCTTAATACCGGGTTACCGGTTTTAATACCGGTAGTGGAAAATTTTAGAAAAAGAATGAAAACACAGGTGTTTTTTTTGTTGTATTTGTCGGTTTTATTAGAGTGTTAATATATCACAAAAAATGATTTGTAACTTATAAAATATAAATGTATATAAATGAATCACAAAAAAGTAAAAGAACATCTTATTTATTTATATCACAAAAAAGTGTAAATATCACTATTCAGTCTGTGGTACTATTACAAATTTATGATTTTTTTATGCTTTGTTAAGTAATTCTTCGCGTCAGACTGACCACCTGACCGGAACATCTGCTCTTGCACCTCAGGGCCCAAGGTCACGTATACTAAGTTGGGCACAGTAAGCCCTGACCCTCATGGCTGTTGTGCCACTGAGTTAAGTTAAAGTTATTCTTAATCATTATTATGGGTTATTATTTATGAGTATATGTATAATGAATCTGAAAAATATTTTGAACCCTAAAGTATGATATGCAAATGCAATGTGGATAACAAACTCCCCAATTTAAAAAATATCGATGTAATAGGATAATGAGCTGTAATAGGATAGTTTTGGCCTCCCTCCTTAGATGATTCATATATTTTATCTCTTCTCTTGATTGTACGAAGCAATTTTGTATTCACAGTCTAATTAATTTCGCCCGTTAGGGAGACATAAAAACAAAAACGTATACTATTTTGCTATGTTGGCAATCCCTGAACATATAATGGAGATAATTTAAAAAAATTTCTTGTAAATACCAAAAAAACGGTATTTAAACTTGTGAATACCGGTATTACAAAATTGTACAAATGGATCAAAATACCGGTATTCGGTATCCCGGTATAACGGTATTGCAATCCCTAATCAGGGGTATAATGTGTGACTTTCAATTGGACACGATTTTGAGCATTCTGTTGTTAACTCGAAATATGTGTGGACTCGAAATATTTTTCATATGAGGAAAGATATTTTACTTTGATATGAAGAACCAAAAGTGGAAAGCAGAGTACATGCAATTTTCTATCTTCACACAATTAAATTTCTCCAATAATGACATTCAAGAATTTACTAAATGTAAATGTAAATTTATCTGTAGAGTTATCTTTCGGATTTTTTGTAATTCCGTTATAGTCCATAATTCTGAAGAAGTTTGTCAAACAAGGTTCATTACAAATTTATCTACCTCCCTCTACTTAAAAATTGACAAATTTGTAGAGTAGTGTAGAGTACCACTAAGAATTGTACCGCGTGCCTTAGGTTGCCGACCCCTGATGTACACCTTTATCATTAGATTTTTAAATTTCGATATTTTAAATAATTTTAGAAATGTTTTAGAAACTTCTAAAGTGTTCTAGGAACTTGCTAATTTTCATGATTTTTATATAAGTTTTAGGTGAGACTAAGTGAGTGAGTTTTCAAAATGGAATAAACAATCAAATTTTATCTAAGTCATGAAAAATGATATTTTATATGATAAATTAAAATTGTTATGTAGAGTGTGTTTAAGCTGACATAATAATTACTACATTTATATTTGGAAAGGCAAGGGATCGTTTCTCCATCTAATAATTAGCTATTCTGTCATCTATTGCATATTCTTGTCCTTTATTTTTAAATCTCTCAGTTTTATTCATATGTAATAATATTTTTATATGCTTTGCAATAAAACATTATTGGACCACCTTTATTAATATGCAACAAATCTTTAAATGCCTCTTTTTTTTCTTTGCAAAACTATACAAATTACTCTTTTATAAATATATCCAAAAATTCATCCTTTAATTTAAATATATCAATTTAATATTTACCTTTTCTGTTGACTATTCGTGAGCAACGCTTTATCAAATTCATCAAAAAGGGTCTTTTTTCCTAACAATATTTTTTATTTTTCTTATTCTGTGTAATTATGCTACAGCCAGATTTACAGTTGTTTAATTTTCAAAAATTATTTATATATTTTTTTTTTAAAATATGCAGAAAAAAATTTTTATGACAACTTTGTAGAACTGTACGCAATTGTTTTTTAAAGTATTATTTAATTTCAATTTATTTTATTTTCTTCCGTCAATTTGAACTCTTTTGTGTATTTACTTTATATTTATTTTATTATTTACTTATTTTTTTTTTTAAACTCTTCCCAGTCTGAATGAAAAAACTTTAAGGTGGTTTAACAATTTATCGTTTTCATTTATAAAAGGTAATTTTTTTTGTTAACAACTCTCTCTGAACTCTCTATTTACGCTTCTGAAAATGTAATCGAAAAATGTTTGCCAATCAGTCTTTGTATTCGAATACGTATACATGCATATTTCTCAAAAAGAAATTATTTGTTGAATATACATTCAAATGTCCCGTTGATTCGTCATTTTTATGAAAACCTTCGAGTAAAAAATGAGAAAGAATACCGCAAGAATAACAAGAAAGAACAGTAAAAGGGTCGAATAAACATTACAAAAAATATCTACAGGTCATGTAGCTAGTTTGATATTTTCCCACTTCTAAACAAACAGCGTATGAATGCCATGTGGAATCTTTTGACTCAAGGTTTTTTTTGTTTTTTTTTAATTACAGTAGTGTCAGGACGTTGGCCGATCTCCAAATTTCTCAAATTTGTTCACAGCTTTCTAACGCATTTTAGACTCCAATCAATGACCCGTAATCGAGTTGAGAAGTTTATGGCCTGCTTGATACAGCTGGGAAAGGTTTTAACATCGTGTCGAGAACATTTTCGAAACAGACATTATGCAATTCTCGATTTGTTTTCCTTTCTTCTTCTTTTTTTAAGTTCTTTTTTATTCTTTTAAATCTGCTGCGGAAACGTTTTTTTACACACACAGGTTTTGTTTTTATTTCTCTTTCATTTTCTCTTTTTATTTATTTTTTATCAAAATATCTAAGATAATGAATACAAATGTAATTTTTAGACATACAAATAAAAGATAATTGTGTAAATATCTTCTTACTGTGCAATTTCTGATTTTAATTATACAATACTTTCACTTCGATTCTAAATTCTTTTATAAGTATTATTTTTTTGATTAATCTCTGTAATTTACAATTTTAATTTGCATCACTTTCTCCTTCATTTTTCGATATTGTTTTTCTTTTATTATGGATTTTTTAATGCCTGAATATTAAAAAAATAACTGAGACTTTTATAATGGAAAGAGAGAGTTCAGCGACAAGTTGAAAACTACTAATAACTCCAAAATGCTGTATGAAATGTTCTTTGAAATTCTGATTATCTATTCTTCTTCGGTAGTATTTACTTACAAAAATTTGATTAAAATGAGTGATTGCTTTTAATAAGATACCTTTAATGTGGAAATGTGCAAGATATATCAGCAGTTTAAAATTTATTGCTGATATTTCTCTAGTTAGAGTACATTTGATAAACTAGAAAAATCTCATAAGTAATTTACATTGCTCTTGTGAATTTAAAATACATTATTTTTTATATTATTATTTAAATTGTTTTGATATTTTCAAGATTTTCAATTTTTTACATGTACTAAACTAAGTTTTGAATTACATCAATTTAATGATTTTCAAAAACGTGAAAAAAAATTCAAACTTTCGTTCATAATAAAAATTGAGCTGTAATTTTTTACTTTATTTGTGATTTCCTTTTTTCATTGTTTTTCCATTCAGTAAGAAAAAAAAAATAAAGAAGGAAAAGTGCCGATACTGCAAGAAAATCAAACACTATTTTAAAGATTTTCTAATTAGTTCTTATACATTGTTACATAAATCCAATAATTTACTTATTTACTTCTCTTTTGGCTATTTAAATACTACTAAATTTTCAATAAACTGGAACAGAGGGACTTCACGCAATATTTACTGTTGTACAAAATATTGCTTATAGTCATTTTCAACTCCGTTGTTCCATAACAGGAAATTCCTAAAATGAAACGTCTGCGGTTTTACGCCTTTAATAATAAGGTCCATATGCTTTTGTGATTTCCTGAAGAATTTTTCTCATTTTTTTTCATCATTAAGAAATCCGTGACCGGGCGTACTTGGTTTTTCTTCTTCACTTTTTTTCCGAAGAGTCACGCGCTTAAATTCCACATCGCAACACTTTTGCACTCTTAAGGTTTTCACTTTAAGGTTTGTACTTTTAAGGTTCAACTTATGTTGTTGAAAAAATAGATATTAACTATCTTATAGTTGTAATATTTTGCGCACAAACATGCTAACGGTTCAAAAATTCAAAGTCGTAAAAAAAGGGAAGAAATAAGGAAAATATTCTACATTTGTATCGCTTAAAAAATGTTCGACATTGGTATAACACATTTCTCTTTAATAAATAATACAATAATTAACTAGAAAGTAAAGACGCCCTTGATCATTTACCTTGAGAATGAATTAACGACCAACAAATAAAATAATTAATTAAAACAAATCAATTATGAAATATTATTAATATCAATTGGCTAGATGAGCAGGGAAAAAATATGCCATAATTTTGTTGCAATTTCTTAGAAAAACTTTTATAGACTGGCTTTCGAAATCATTTGATAATTTTTTGTCATTGCTATATTAAATTCAGTCTAACTGGTGTCAAAACCTTTTTTTTTTTAACTTTTATTTTGACATTTTAAGTTGTCAAAATGAAGATAAAAAAAGTGAAGCTCAAAAGAGATGCCTATCAAATTTTTAAATCAATTAAATCAATTTTGAAAAAAATTAGTTTGTGTAATAAAAGTAGCCTAATAAATTTATTATATGAATATTAACTCATGCATATTTTAGGCTTTTATTTAATCCTGTGTATATGTACCAGAATATAATCTTTGTTTAAATACCGTTTGGCACGTAGTTTTCATTTTTAACATTGTTTAATCTAAAATCTTGAAACGATATCGAACAACAATAACCTTGTTTAAAAAGCAATTATCTTCAAAAAATGCGCTGTAACAAATATACTTTGAAAAAGAAAAGAAAGGAAATAAGGCTTTCCCTCTCGCATTTTGGATTCTAGCAGATATAGAATCTGCAATACATTTTTCACTTACTTATCTATGAAAATGTTTTCACGCAGTAAACTACGGTAACTGGATAGAAATAATCATGCTACAAAGTTACAACAATAAAGTTTCACAAGAAAAAGTCCAATCTTCATACGATCAATCCAGTCAGCTAATATTATGAGAGAGGGGTACGTGAATAAGTTTTCTAAATGTACAAAGTACAAACAATCAAAGTAAGACAGACTGAGAGAATAGCTACTATACTGGGAAGTGGAATCATATAGAAAAAACTCAGAATCATACATAAAACGCGGAAATGTCATAGGAAAAAATATTTAAATAATTACGTGTTAATTATGTACAAAGGGAACTGAGATAAATTTTTAATGTGGAAAAGTTATAATATTTTCAAAAAAATTGCCTTTTTTCTTGATTTTATGAATCTGTTCTCAAGGCTTCTTTCTTCTCTTTCAATTATGATATTTACTAAATAAGATGCTAAAATAAATATTTTATCCTTTTTAAATGTTATTACCCAAAGTAATGAGCTTATAGTCTTGAAAACAGGTCATTAACAAGTAATGCAGGACAAAATATAGTATTTTAATGAATGTTTAAATAAAATTGTAATAACTGTAAAAAAATAACTTTGAAGGTATCTCATTTAAAAGGTCGAACTGTGTTATTTGGAAATTCAGCTGCTTTTCATTTTACCATTTTTAAACTCTTTTAAATTTATTTAGAACTTTTTCCTGTTTTATAACTGTAAATTCACTGCATCAATTGCGAATGCCTTAAATAGGATTTAATTGCAAACTTTTTTGTGATATCAAGCTTTTTAAAAGTAAATGAGCTAAAAAAACAGTTTCTGTTAAATGTTTGGTGAAACAGAACTACCAAAAATAATAATACAAATAAAATGCAAGTAAATAATAATCTAGAGCAGGTTTTGTTAAATTTGAACTTTATCATTAGAAAAATTAATTTTAACTTTATCATTAACTGTGGTTTCATATACATAAATTCATTAAAATCTGAAAAATCAGTTAGAATTATAGAGAAATTATAATGAAAACATACAACATTTTCAACTTGACCTTCTAATACCCTTTAGGTCATTACGAGACAGTTATGCACTGGTATGCAAGCAATTTTACAAGAATATTTGCCTTCAGAATGTAGATAACGCTTAAAGTAACAATATGTTTCTTTTATTTCAAATTATTCGCAGAATTTCGTATTAACTATGTACATTGTTGAATAAAATAAAATCAGTCCTGGAATGCATGTGAATTTACGCATGATTTATACAAGCATGCATTAACAAACGTATGATTCTTTTGACAATCAGTTAATGATGCTGTTCAATGATTATTAACATATTGCCATTTTATAGACCATTTAATATGCTTTTCTTCTGAGAAAATGTAATGAACTTTTTCAATCATTTCATACACTCGTTAAAATTCCTAGTTCATTTTTGAGAAAAAGTTTCTGAGGAAGAAGGGTTTCTTTGTTACTCTTTCACGTGTTTGACCGCCTTATTTTGGAGGAGGAAACCGTACAGAAAAAAAATATTTATATTAACTTGCTGTGATTACATATTGAATTCTTAGTAAAGCTGAATCAACAGCTATTCGTTGGTCTACTTTCTCGGGAAGTGTAAGAGATGTTTTTACTGATTTTGAAAAAAAAAATGATAGACGTTGGAAAGGTATCGGAGTGTGAAGCAAAAAAAAATTTCCAGTAGATCTACCCTCAGAAATCAGTCATTTCACCAATCCATCATTTTTTTTATGTCACCAGATTTGAGTATTTATTTCCTTGTAGTATTGCAGAATTTGCGTAAAAATAGCAAAAATAATAAGTTAAAAGAACCATTTGTTGTCAGTCATATAAAATCGTCACTTAACCACAATGCATCACCTTATTTGCAACCAAAGATTCTCATGTGTATTTGATGATATGCATAGGTATACTTTCTAACATGTTACCTTTCAATTAGATATTTCCTCCATAAGAAATAAAAGTATGTGTGATTTGCAGTAAAGGAAAAATCTGTAACAAGAGAGCCTAACTGGTGGACCTTTTTAAAATGAACCTGGTACAGAGAGTCCTTATGCTTTGTATTTTTTTTATAGTGAATGTCATAATCGCTAGTGAATGCAGTATTCGGAATTGAATATGTGAAATTCAGAACGTATAACGTGAATCCTTTTTGTGAAATGTTACGAGCAACTGCAATAAAAATTTATCGAGATTTCTGAATCTACAAATTGTGATTGTCACTGACTCGTAAATGAAACGGCACAACGGAGAATCTTTTGAACTCAGGAAGAAAACAAAATGGCTACAGTGCAGCAAATTACAGTCAATTTTAATCAAGGATTGTCTCGTAATATCTTTGAGCTCAGTATTCTTCATACTATGCATCGTATGGGCTATGGAATTCGAAGGCCGTTTCGAATGCCTGTCGTTGTCTGCAACAAACTAAATAAAACGCCTCAAGTTCACTCAGGCACACAAGTATTGGACTGTAGAGTATTGGAAAAAAGTAGTGTTGTTTGATGAATTCCGTTTCAAGTTTCATCATATAGATAGAAAAGTTAGAGTTTGGTAAAAAGAGTACGGAATCATAGACCCTAAATTCATTTTGTTACAACATTGCAAGTTGGTACAGGTAATGTCATGCTTAGAGAAACGTTTCCCTGGCATGCTTTGGGACCTATATCTCGTTTGTATATACGTCTGAATATGACATCATACCTACACACCGCTGCTGACCAAGTACATCCTAAAGGTAATGGATAATTTCAACGGGAAAAATGTGTTCTTCCGAGTGTTGGTATTAAACAGGATTATTTTGAGAAACATGGGGGAAATTTTATTTCATTGAATTGCCCCCATAAATTCTAGATCTCAATCCTATAGAGTATTTGTGGAATTAAGTTGAAAAAGGTATTCAACTTCTAGATTCACAACCATCCAGTCTTACACTATTGGAAAAGGATTCTTCCAGAATGGTTTCAAATTTCACTACGACCGATCAACGTCTCGAAGGGTCCATGCCAAGAAGAATCAAGGCTGTACTAATGACAAAATAAGGCCCAACGAGTCATTGATTGAGTGATAATAATTGAAAGGCCTAATGTTACATTTATCGAACTTATAAGATGAAAACTAAAATATTCCAACGTTATTTTTCATTCACCAAAAAAGTACGAAAAATATTTGTCTTTTGTATTGATGACTAAATTTCTCGACTTTCATTGCCTTAAGTATTTTTTCTAATGTCTTATCATATAAAGAAAAAAATTTCACTTAAAGGACGAAAATGAAATTTAATATGCTGCTTTTTCTTTCATTAAAGCTTTAAGCATTTTTTTTTAATTCAGCAATGCTTTCCAATTTGAAAATTATATGCATTATTTTATTTGTTTCAAATTGAAGGTATGCATAAAATTTCTATTCATTTCGAAAATTCTATGAATACTTCTTTGAATTTTAACTAGAAAAATAGATAATAAATACTTTTATATCACACAAACAAGGCTATCTAAAGCAGTTTATTTTGCTTAAAACTTTAAATCGATTCTGCAGAAGTCGAGCTAAGAACATTTTTTAACTGGAAATTATAAATTTTCGAAACATCTATTTGTTGGACTGTTGTGGAGATTTGGGAAGGTATCAGCTCAAGTATGTAGACTTCGTCACTTGACCCGGGTTTAGAATAGGGATGGCGATCTGAGATAGATTTGTCGAAAAATCGATTTATCGGGCTAAAAAAATCGTTTTTTTTTAAATCGATATGTAGCACTGAATCGGTACAGTGATTCGATATTTCATCCTAGAAAATCGACATTCATTTTTTTTTTTTCTGTTTTGGTAAAAACCATAAAATTATTTACAATTAGTAGAATATACTATCTCCAAAACTATTTATCTTAATCATTGGGAACTATAATCTATATTATCTATTTTCTAAATTTTTAATGTAACATATACATTTAGAAAATAAATGACTTCTTTTATACCTGATACTTTGATATGGTAATAAAAATAATTGTAATTGTCGAATTTCCTGAACTAAAAAATTCCCTGATTTTACTGATAAGAGATCGTTAATTATGGTATCTTTCTTGTTTTTCCTAAAAAAGGATTTATATTTACATTGTAAATTCAGACTTGATAAAAAAAAAATCGATTTCTTAGAAATCGATCTTTTAGACCTCGATTTTTTTGTGAATCGATTCATCAGGTTATGATTCGAGTCGATTAAAAATTCGTTCGTTTTCGGAAAGAATCGCCATCTTTAGTTCAGAACAATTAAGTCCGTCTCCAATAGTCCGCACGTGACTTCGCAGTGTGTGACGTTAACAAACAATCAATCAAAACATCTATGTACATGTCTTCAAATTATGTTACGTTTTACATTAATAATGTTAAATGCATTAAAATATTTTCCTTCTAGTTTCACTAAAGAAAATATTAGAATAATTATAGAGTAATTTTTAATTTATAAAACTAGATTAAAAAAGATTGTGTAATAATGTTTTCCTATAAAAAATGCATTTGTGTTTATTTCTTTTCCGACAGCGAAGTACAAAAAAGATTTGGATATTACTATACGAAGCTTATTCATGAAAATGCATAATTTGTATTCCCTGATCAAATCTCGTTACAAAACGCTTATTCTAATTTTAAAGTGCTTATATTTTTATAACATGTACTTTATAAATAACTGTGAATAAAAGGTATTCAGAATAATGATTTCACAGTGAAGCGCTTCTATCCTTGTCTTAAATTAATTACATAAAAAAAAGTTTTCGAACGAAGTTAGAAATCTCAACAGTAACGCCACCCATTAATTTCATTGGCGTCAAAAATGAAATGTTATTAAACGTACCACGCCTTTTTAAGATTTGCCGAAACCAAACTAGAAAAATTTAAAATTGATAATTAATTCGCTTTCTTTTTGTATGTCAAAAATAATACGAAATAAAAATAAGTTTAATGTTTTTGAGGAGTTTAAAGCTTTTAGGGCTTATTTTATATTGCTTCAACAGCTTTGATGCCAATTTTTTGGAATAGTAAATTGAAGCAGAAATTACAGTTGATTAAAATTAAATAATTAAGCTAATTTGCAGTTGTATTATTCTTAATTGGGGTGAGTAGTATCCGAAATCCTATTCAGAAACACATAACTATTGATAAAAACTGGAATTGTTTTGGGTTTAAAAAAAACATACTATGAGCAGTTTTTCAAATTCTTGAGACTTGAAATTTCAAAAATATAAAAGAAAACATTAGTGAATTTAATTCTTCCGTGGAATAGTTAATACTTTTAACAACTGCAACTGTTTGAAAATTTGTTTATTTCAATTCCTACTATTAGTTCACTCTAATTTTCAATCGTTAATAAAATATTTTCTATACATCCATTCAAGTTTAAATACATTTTTTTAAACTTGTAATGGATGACACTTGATGCTAATACATTTTTTCAAATATTAATTCATTAATTAAATTAAAAAGTGGATAATAGTAGCGCGTTGAACTTCTAATCCAAAGTGGGAGGGCTTAATTTCTGAGAATGTGGTTTCCTTTTTACTGTACTATTTATAAGAATAATTAAATTTAATAAGCAGTAACAAACAAAAAAATAGTTCAACACCGTATATAGAAAGAAAAATGGAAAATCACCTTCTATTTTGTCACTTAATATTGGAATTCTGTTATACGTATATACATATTTATATTAATATTAACTATTCAATAAAGAGTAACTAAAATAAAAATTTTCTTTTTACACCTAGGTAGGAATTGACTTAATTTTTTTTTTTTAATATTACTTGTTTTTATAGTTAATTCATTATAAATTTGATTCCTTTTAAAATTTCAAAGGACTAAAGCATTATTAATGGCTTTATTATTTCTTTTTAAAAAATTGCATCGCAAAGCTTCCATTTCGAATGATGAAACCTGAATAGCTAAGTGCCTTCATTTAATAAGCTCATCTTTCCTCTGGCATATAATTTAAGTACAACAAAAATCTTTCCTTTCTCCAAAATTGTTACATAATGGCATTAATACGTGACGTGAATAAAAACTGGAATATATCTTTTTTTGTATACTAACTGATGTGCTCTGAGACATTTTGATAACTAACCTAATGTTAATTTTCTCTTATCTATTAGTTTCTGGGACAAGCCATCGCTCAAGAAGGTAAGAGAGATGACACTCACGTTGAAAATGTGGTCCGGCAGGCTGTTGCGGATGAATTCAGCAGTGAAATTCTTACCAATAGAACAAGAGGTAACTTTATTTTCCAGACAGCATCTAATTCTGTCTAAAAGTTACTATTTTTGGCTCTTTTTTT
>BMAV01007447.1:220948-232400 GCA_019973955.1 Trichonephila inaurata madagascariensis
CCACAGTGCGGCATGCGAAGACTAATTGAAAAATTGGAAAAATTTAAAAGATAATAATAAGTAACTTTTTTTTTTACAATTTTATTGAAATGGCGTTGTCTCAAACAAAAAAAAAACCCTCATAATGTATTTTAAGTATACTTAATTAAGAGAATTACAGTATAAAATTGACATGTAGAGAATACTCTTCATTGCTCTGTAAGCTGGCTTTCCAAAAGGAAGGGCACTCGCAAGATTTTAAAATTGTTGGGAGTGTGTTTTGAGGTATCCGAAAGAAAAAACAATGAAATGTCTTGAAAGTGCTTACTACTCAAGACTGAAGATTATGGGACACTTAAATAATTTTAATTCAAGATTACAGGGGGCGAAAGATTGTATATTTCTTGCTTAGATTTGCCTAAAAATTTTTTTATTTACGTAAAAATCCCATAATAAGCCTACAAGTAACATTTTTTCACCTTTTCATATTTTTATTGGAAATGTTGAAATTGGCACGCATAATTGTTTTTTAATCGGATGGTGGTATTCTACCCAAAATGTTGGCCACCCCTGGGTTAGAGAGTTATTAAAAAGCAGAGCAGTATATTTCATCATGTATTGTGAAGTCAAGATTCCATATTTCAAGACTTTCATTTCCTGTATGGAAAATTCAAACCATAAAGCACCGAAAATTCTGAATAGATTTAGCAAACATGCTTAATCAAATTGGTATGTTTTTTAAAAGAAGTTGATTTCAAAATAAAACATATTTTATATAGACTTAAAATTAAAAGTGCTTCTCAGACTTTTTTATTATTATTATTTATTTAAGAGGAATATAAAGAAAAAATATATCATATATTATAATTAAAAATTAAAATACCATAAATTTCAACAATTAGAAAATAGTTCAAACGTTTATTTAAAAAAGGAGTTTTATGTTCAATGCATGCAAAATCTCAATCTATTACTTTTGAATATATGTACCAAAGAAAAATTAATTTTTGCTCTATGTTTTAATGTACTACTGAAAAACTGGGAAACATGCTGTAACTTTTGAAAAACCGTAAATGGAAATTTTTGATTTATAACTATAAAATCTAATAACCATTTATTATACTCAGCTCTATACTTTGATTCCTAAGATCATTTTTAAATGACTTTCTTATTCCTCTTGAAATAATTTATGATATAAACGCTGGTGGCTATATAATACGGCAATTCAAACAAATATTTGAAAGCAATAAATTTTCTTTTAAAATACAAATTTTCTTAGGGCAATTAAGTCTTGAAGCAATACTTCACAGGAACTAGTCCCGACATATAATTTACGAGAATGGAGTTCAGAATGAAACTCTGAATTTATGAGCTCTTTAAGTACTTGCGAAACAACTGTGGTGTACCTCCTGAACAAAAAAAGGATACACATTGTCGCAATTAAGAAGCCTTGGAAAGAAATTCGTTAGTTTTGAAGTATTGAATTGTCAAACTGTAAAGTCTGTGTGGGTAGCTAAAACAAAGTAACTCAGACGGCCTTCACAAAAACCAAGGACTTTCTTATCTGACATACAGTGAAAAATAATATCAAATAGAAATGTGTGTGTGGATATACAGAAATTTCCATAATTGATTTCAAACACAACAAAATGTTCCTCTCAAGAAATATGTATGCAAATAGTGTTTTTAAATAAAATAGTCTCCTTTTCGCACCAAATATTTAAATTTATTTAAATTTTTACTAATTCAAATAAGTTTAAATTAATGAAATTCAAATAAAACTAGAAAGATAGAAAAATAATAAGAATAGAAATGCAAAATTAAGGCTTTTTATTTTCCTTAAAATAATTTAGCTTGAATATACGAAGGCAACTGGTTCGTTTATCATTTTAATGCATCTTAATTTGTTTTTTATTTGTATAGACAAATAATAAACCTGAAATTTTATAAAAAATTCATTTCTTTAACAAGGGAGATTGTGGAAGAAGATATTTAAACATATTTTACGTTCCTGAACATAAATATAAAATCATATTTTTATAAAATAATGTTTATTATGAGATAATTCTTAAATTGTATGTGTTAATAAACGACTTTATTATTAATGAATTATGATTAATATTACGCTTCTTAAAATATACTATATGACTTAATACATTCTTACATATTGCGAAAATATTCCCTAACATTATTCTAAAGGAAGACAGAGGATTTTTTTTTATATAAGTGCAAATCTCCAATAGTAAATTTTAATGTAATAAGGCATACATAAATTGCATTTATCCTTCAATAAGGCTATTCAAAATACTTTTTAAGGAATTACTTTTTAAAAAGGGACCTTTTTTAAATTTTTGTGGTTTATCATAATTGGAAAGAATGAATCAGTTTTTTAAAAACAAAATAAAACAAAAAAATGCCTTCAAATTAAAGAAATTAATTTACGCACCAACATTCTTACCACAATTAAATTCAGTGGCTTACGCAAGGGTTGGGTTGGGGAGTTCAAACCCCTCCCACATAGACCAACGTAGTTTTAATTTGTAACTTAAGGTATCCGACTACGTTCGGAACCGTGATTTTGTAAAAGCGTATAAATGGATAATATTTATGATATTTAGTGTCACTTAGATTAGAAAATGTATATAAAATTGTTTTAAGAATAGTATTACAATAAAAAAATTATTTAAGTACAAGATTTTGACAAAAAAGGAATGTAGAATGACCCATTTTCAAAATAATCTCCTTTTGTGAAAAATACTTCTATTATAATAATATTTTGCCTGTATATAGCTCAGACCTCTGTACAGAGGCTCAACTAGAATCTTTGAAATATACAACTTAGAAATAGGTTTATCCATATTTTACGACAACAGAGGGGAGAAATTTTAAGAAAAAAACGCCTATAATTATTCCAATGGGTTGTAACTCTGAAAATAATGAGAATTTTTCAAAACTCATAGTTGAGCCTTTGTACAGAGGTCTGAGCTATATACAGGCAAAATATTATTATAATAGAAGCCTTTTTCACAAAAGGAGAACATTTTGAAAAAAGATTATTCTAAGTTAATTTTTTGCCGAAATATTGTATTTAAATATTTTTTTTGTCAAAATGTCATTAAAACAATGCTATACATGTATTCTAATCTAAATGACACTAAATATCATGAAAATTTTTCATTTATGCGCTTTTTTAAAATCACGGGTCCGAACGTAGTCGGATACCTTAAAGATTGCACCTTGGTGCTTTCATCTACAATTTTTAAGAACATAACCTCTCCCAAGAAAGTAATCTGTGTTCACCAATGATTAAATTAGTTCAAAAAATCTCTTTTTATTTCCCTGAAAACCGCATGTAGATTTAAGACCACAGATTCTCTCCCTACTTCCCCGGCATTAACTCGGAAAGAAATCCAAAATTCTTCACGATTTGTCAGCTAGAATTTCTTTTTTTATTCTTTTTTTTTTTATAAAAGTTTTTTTTGTTCGCTTTTTTTGTGTTGAAAAGTGAAGACTGCTATTTGTCATTATTATAATACCTATTTCATATAAAATTGTAAAACATACATAATCTTTTTCCGATATATGATAATGATGTTTCTTGTACAGCGTATCTTTCCTGTGCATCTGGAGAAATGGTCATTAAGCTCAACTTCTCGGAACCCTTTCGAGGTGTAACCTATACTGACTATGACCGATCCAGTCCTTGTAAATTCTATGGGGATGGCAGCAAATACTATGAACTTCGTATACCATTGAAAGGTTGCGGAACAAAACAGGTAAGTCATAGTATTAATTAATTTTGTAAAGTTTTGCAATTATATTAGAAAATTCCCATGCTAATAAAGAAAAAACACGTTCATGAATGAAATTTTACGACATTTAAGTATCTATAAATAATACCAAAATACATGTTTAAATATATTTAGTTTATTTATTCAATAATTTTAATTTCAATGTTAGCGCATTTTTTTAAAAAAACACTGTATTCATTTCTATATCTACACAAGAGAATTGAACAATTATATACGTTTTTTCAGTTAATGCATGCTTTAATAGTTAGTAAAAACATTAATACTTTTGATAATAATACTTTTATAATTACTTTTAATCCTTTTATGGTCTATTTTTATCAAAGAATTAAATTTTATGTGTTTTTGTATCAATTACATTTTCCGCTTTAAATATTTAAGATATTTCGTTTGTTGTAGCTGTAGTAATGCTTTTTTTTCGATCTTTTTTCTCCAATCATTTCTTTATATTTATAATTGTTACTTCGATCTTTTTTTACGATAAAAAATGTAGTTACAAAATCTTTGGTTAACTAAACAATTTTTAAAATAAAAAGAGTTACGCGTCCACTTTAAGAGCTATCAGTTATAACTAAAAGACATGTAATTGTAAGAGAATGTGATATAATAATTATAAGCGAATGAATAAATCACTAATAAACCCTTATATTATTTTCAATTTTAATCCCCTGTCATTAATTTTTTTTATTTCTCGCTTTAGCTTATTTGTCTTTATTTAGTTAAATAAATTTCAAATACTTATTAAAAACAAAATATTCAAAGAGATTGTAGAACGTTATAAAAAAAGTACATATAGAAATAATGTCGAACAAACAAAAGTGTGGTTTGTGGTAAAATGAAAATCTTAAAATTGTTTTAAGGTCAATCGTCCAGAGCCCCACAGCACATTTTGACATTGATTCTCTTATCAGTATTCAATAATGCAATATCTGTTAGATTTTTTCGAAACTGATAATGGCATCAAGAGCGCGCAATCTGTAAATTATTAAAATATCTATGTTGAGGTTTATAGTGCTTTGCAATGATTGAAAAAAAATGGAGTTATTTCTCCTCTTTTTTACCACAAACCGCATTTTATTAGACCGCATATATATATATTTTTTTCCAATTTTCTTTTTATTACTTTTATTATAACTTTCTTCAAGCATCCTGTGTATTTACTTACAAAAATTGAGGGTTTGGTAACAGCTTTGGAAGTCCCACATTGCTTTTGGTAAAAACAAGAGCATTTCCAACCTTTGGCTGAAAAAAATTGGCATGGAACATATTTTTGACGACTGAATATTTTCCCGCATAGGACACAAATAAATAAAAACATTACCACAGAAATGGAGAACTAAAGGGTTTTTATATAGCTATTCACCTTTTTAAAGAAATATTGGTCAAATCTAATCCTAAGTTATATCAGAACTGCTTAGTGTCAGGGACATCTTAAGATTTCTCGAGACCTTAGACCGCTACGCAAAAATAGGCCTTGGGCCCCACATATGACCCTTAAAAGTAGACAAAATATAGCAACTTTGACAAAAACTCGCATAAACAATAACCCGAAGTTAATAAAGGTGCATGACTTACAATCGCACAAGTCGGCTGGACCGACTGCCACCTTTTGATTGAATGAATAATGATGGTGTATGGTAACAGGCTAAGGCCTGTACATTGACGACGGCCTTCACATGTAGCCAGTTGACTTATCGTTTTAAATTCCCAGTTTTTCGAAGAATACAGCAGGAAATAACATTTGACCGCTGAAATTATTCCAATTGTGATCTTATTAAGGTTGAACCGAGAGTGAGACAACCCCTCTCCCCTCGTCCATTGTGGCCGAAGCCCAGTTGGCCCATGCCTGCTCAATGTATATTTTTTTACTAAATCTGCTGTCAAAATAAGTTGGCCACAGTAGCGTAATAATAAACTATTAGCCTTAGGAACAAGATTATGTTGTTAAGCATATATTTGTGACCAGCCAATCTTATCCTACATTTGCCTATATAACTGGGCTAACAGGGAGAGGAAATAGTGAAAGGGAATAGGTTTCTTAAAACACTACAAGATCATAAACATGATACTATATACAGGATTAATACTAAAAACACTTCAAGATAGTTTTCCAATATCAAATACCATGTAAAAAATTAATCTTCACACCAAAGCCAGAAAACCAAACATTTTTGTAAGAAAATCTATTGAGCACCATTTCACGTGAGAAATGAAACAATTTCCGCTAGTTAAAAACAGAATCGCACATTTAGAAAATTGATAAACTGTTTTAAAATGAATTAAAATTATAGCTAAGGAAACATGAAAAATGATAAAAATTTAAAATATATTTATTTGTGTAGATACAGACCAATGAGAAATAAGAATTATGAAAAAATAATAATTTGTGACGCCACTTTGTGAATGTATTTTGGAGCAAGAAATAAAACAAATATGAAATATAAAAATTTTTAAGACCAGAAAATAATATTGAACTTAATATAAAATCAGCAAATAATTTAAGGTATCCCACTACGTTCGGAACCATGATTTTAAAAAAGCGCACAAATAGATAATTTTCATGATATTTAGTGTCACTTAGATTAGAATACATGTATAAAACTGTTTTAAGGACATTTTGATAAAACAAAATTATTTAAATACAATATTTCGGCAGAAAATTAAGAATAACCTTTTTTCTAAATGTTCTCCTTTTGTGAAAAAGGCTTCTATTATAATAGTATTTTGCCTGTATATAGATTAGACCTCTGTACAGAGACTCAACTATGATTTTGAAAAATTCACATTATTTTCAAAGTTATAATCCATTGAAATAATTATCGGCGTTTTTTTCTTAAAATTTCTTCCCTCTGTTGTCGTAAAACATGGATAAACCCACTTCTAAGTTATATATTTCAAAAATTCTATTTGAGCCTCTGTAGAGAGGTCTGAGCTATATACAGGAAAAATATTATTATAATAGAAGCATTTTTTACAAAAGGAGAACATTTTAAAAAAAGGTTATTCTAAGTTAATTTTTAGCCGAAATATATTGTATTTAAATAAAAAATTTTGTCAAAATATCCTTAAAACAATTTTATACATGTATTCTAATTTAAGTGCCACTAAATATCATGAAAATTATCCATTTATGCGCCTTTTTAAAATCACGGTTCCGAACGTAGTCGGATACCTTAAGAGAAATTCTGTTTCAAAAGAAAAAATAACCTCAAGCGTAACTTTGCAGCAAATTGCCATACGTTTCACCTGATTGATCTCCACAAAAACACGTTCTTTGACCAAAGAAAAAAAAATAAATATTCCACTCTTCCCTGAGTTAAAAAAATCTACTCAAGAGACAATATTTATCTCTCATTTCACTTTAAAGTTTCATCTGCTAAGAGTCACACGAGCATCAATTTACTTTCAGATAGCCTGATTTATCTTAATATTCTTTACCATGACGATCTCAGAGCAACTCAGCGCCTTTAACAGTAGCCACTCAAAAGTTTAAGTGCCACTCACCCATTCAATTCAGCCCACGTGTGGTCCCGTGATTCGGAATTTTAAGAAAATCAGTCACCTTTCAAGTTCGTTTTCTCCCCCTCCCCTTCTTCCTTTCTCTCCTCTTTAATTTATACCCTTTAAGAAAGAGTGGTTTCAACGGAGGTGGAGCTGGTTACTTGAACGCCCACGCTGGTTCTGAACCGGTTCCGCCTTTCGGCTCTGATCGGGTTCAACAGCTGAATAACAAGGTCAAAGCGCGCGAACCAACGCCTTCACTCTTTTCACTGATGAAATTGAACGCATGTCATCATTGTGCTATTTTGATCCAAGTTTCGCATCTATAAGCAAAGTTCTGTTGTGTATATGCATTCCGGTGCCAACCCATTAAATAAACGTTTTGAAAAGAAAAGAAAAAACCTGCGAGCGAAGCACTCAGTTAGGTATGCAACCTCACGTACGGTTCGTCCGCTGCAATTTGCTGCATAGCTGAATTTTTTCAATAGGAAGTGTTTGTAAAACTGGATTAAAAAAAAGGATAATGAAGGTCCGAATCCTTCATTGAATTTTTCAAAACAGGCCTTAGCTTTTCTTATTTTATTTCATGAAAGACCTAAAGTGAGGGTATTTGAAAAACAAATATTTACGCTGAAACGAGTTACTATTTTTAAGAAAAATAATTTATGTAATAGAAAAACAAGTAATATAAAAATAAAATAGTTTTTAAGTCAATTCCTACTTAGATCAACAACGAAAAATTTTATTTTAGCTACTTTTTATTAAATAGTTACTATTGATATAAATATGTATATCCATAGGACAGAATCACAACATTAAGTGGTAATTAGTTTTTTTTTTAATTATCATTAAAGTACCGTATTGTCCTTTTAATTTCAGTCCAACTGAATGCTTTAACACGTGAGAAAAAAACCTTTTCAAGTTTTGACACAAGTCGCCAAAAGAGTCGCTAAGTCGCTAACGTGGCTGTATTTGTAATTCTTTAAATAATTAGTTTTAATCCATTAATTTTTATTAATTATAATTAAATTATTGTATTGTCATCCAAAATGATCCTGTATATAAAATTTCAGCTCAATTGAACGCTTTAAAATGTATTTTATGAATGATTGAAAATTCCACCAAGATAAATAAATAAATATACAAATATATAAATAAATAAATATATAGACAGTGCGAGCTAATAGTAGGAATGGAAAAAAAGACAAGCATTGATTTCAGAGGAACTTTTTAATCGCAATAAGACTTCGTTGCTTGTAATTAAAAAATTTATTTTTTCCCAAAAGCGTCTCAATAAAATCATTAAATAATATCGTATCTGGATACCAGTGCCGATTTAAGCTTATTTCGGGCCCTGAGCGCAAAAAGATCTACGGGCCCGCTTCGCACTGGCGGATCGAAATTTATTACCAGAAAACCTGGTGAAGTCCAGTTTATATGGGCCCCTGAGCGCCCACCTGAAGTTCCCGATGGATAAACCAGCACTGCTGGATACATAATACTGTTGTTGTCGATATCGTTTCTAATGCTTCTTATCTGATGTATTCAGATCGACGCCCACGAAATTCATCCTGGCAAGGGGCTGGATGTACGCCTGTCGTTGGCCTTAGCCTTGAGCACCATGCAGGTGACAGTACGATTTAGCTCGGAGAAATTCCCGAAGGGACGATAGATGGCAACACCACCGAATTCCACCCTCACAATTAAGGCATGGAACTGAAGGAGAAGGAAATATTCTCCAGAGTCCCCCCTGCACACGTGATTCAGCCCACAAGATTTTCGGACCCACTGATTTATCGAGCACGTACTCCGTGTGTACTCGGAGGCATCGAACCCAGGCCTTCCGGTCTGGAGTCCGATGCTCTAACCACTAGGCTACCCACGGCCTAAACATGCATAGTACTAACATCCGCGATCTAATTAAAAATCTAAACGAGAATATATAAATATATTTTTAAAGGTTTCTAATTTTAACTCTCTTCAGAGAGTTATCTATTAATTTATTTTGGTCCTTGATCATCCAAGATATTGTGTTGTTTATAGTTGCTTATTAGATACCCACTTAACGAAAATAGTCAGTTAACTATATATTCAACTCTTTGTCAAATTCAACAATAAGCTGAAGGCAAGAATGAATCATCCGCCGAGCCTAATTAGCTGATATCTTACAAGTATATAAATAATGTAAGTTATTTGGCACAATGTTCGAGAATTTTCGAAATGCACGAGATACATTGAGGATTTTTAGATTGAAGAGAATTTCCTTTTGTTTGTCCTAACGCTTCGCCTGTATTGTTTAAGTTGCTTTAGTGTTTATGATATGAACTTATTTAATCCAAAGTCTTGCTGCCATGTATCTAAAAAATATGCTTCGCCGCATCAGGAAATTATCAGCATTATAAATGAAGGAGAAAAAAAAAGATTTTGACAATTTTTGAATTGTTCCTGAATTAACTTTAACCAGACATGGCTGCATTGAACATGGTACCTCAAAAGCACGTGATTTCGAAAAAGAAATCTCTGGGCCGCATTAAACAATTTTTTTACAAAATTGGCTGTCAATCTGCAATTATTTGAAAAAAAAAATAAAGCAATGTAGATCAATAGCTTAAATCTCTGGCTACAAGATGCAGAATTTCGAAATTTCTAGATTTTAAAATAGAAATGCTGATTCAATTTTGAAATAAAAGTTATTCGAGAGTATTCAGCTTAAACGGAATATCTGCACAGGGAAGTGGAAAAACTGAAAGTAACTTTAAAAAATAATAAAAGGGAAAAAAAAGTAATAAAAAATTTTCTCCACATTTTTTTGATACTAGGGAATGGAAAGTACTTTTTTTTAAATCTTAAATCAGCTCCGGTAATTTTTTCGATAGAATTCTTTATATTCTTAAAATTATTCTAAAACTCATTTTCACTTGATTTTGTTTTACGTTGTTTAATTTTGGTTATATAAATTCAATTTAATTTTTTTTTCACATATGAAAATCAACATAAAATTTCTTGATTTCTATCAATAACACAGTCAATAAAACAAAAATTCAAAACAATCTTTCCTTTAAAAGTTTTATTTTATTCGAGTTGCACAATCAAATTAAACTTCTATCTAAATTTATTCAATATATAATGCTTTAATTTTTTATAGAAAATTGTTGGTATTTATTAAGCAAGAAAATAGAAAGCCTATTTTTAATTATTAAGTATATTCCATTATTCCGAATCATATGTATTAATATTTTTAATTGCCTTAAGTTTTATCTCCTGACAATAATGTCTTAAGTGAAAAAGGAATCTGTACCAATTAAAGCAACGGCAGTAATAATTTCTCAGTAATTATATTTTAAGTCTTCTCTAGCCATTTTGACGTAGCCGAGAAATATCAGAAAAAAATAAAATAAAATTTTTAATATAATTATAAATAAATGTGATACACATAGTAGAAGAACAATTATTGTGAAGATATTATATAAATCGTGTATATACTTTATAATTTGAAGACGTCGATAAAAAGAAAAAAAGAAAATATATATATACATTCATATTCTGGGAAGAATAAATCCCGCCGCACACGCTTCTTCATGACAACCATTAAAGCAATATAAAATAACATGTAAGAAAAAGACATTTGAGATAGATATAGTCTTCCCACGTTGTTAAGTGTCCTCTATTCATCCTGTATAATTTCATTTTTTTTAAAAAAAATTCATTTTACAGCATACTTTTTATGTCATAATGATATATATTTTTTTTCAAAACGTGTGTTTTGTAAATTTCAATTTCTTATTTCATTATGTTTATTCATACACATTTTTATCTTTATTCTTATTATTAGTAGCGACTACTCTTATAATTAGTAACGAATTCCATTTTTTATTTATAATGAGTTCTGTAGTTTTTTTGTAGTTGCATTGCATTTTTGTTGTACGATTCAGCAGTGAATCTTTGTTGAGTAATTATTCTGAGTCAGACTTTCAGAAGGCGTAACGATGATTAAAAAAAACTTATAACAATTTTTAAATGAAGAAGGACGATGGGAAAATATCTTAAAGAATAATTTAGAATTTACTCAAATTAGTTTATATAAGTGCCTTTGACTGCTGCGATCTGAAAAATACCAAACCAAACACATAAATTTGAAAGATAAAAAATGTAGGGGTTTTTCCTAT
>BMAV01007447.1:253040-290232 GCA_019973955.1 Trichonephila inaurata madagascariensis
TAAGGCATGGACCAACTGGGCCCGGGACCAGGGCCTTACTCTCAGGGGGGACCTCGTTTCATTCCGACTCTGTCTTAATAAGATCATGATCCAGATATTTTAATGGTCAAATCTTATTCCTGTACATATTCTCTGGAAAACAGGGAATTATTCCAAATTGCATGTTTATTGGCAAAAGTGGTAGCATTGTATTATTATGTGATGACCGTTGTCCATGTCTAGGCCTAGGCTTAATACAAGCTCAAACTCAGTAATGCAACAGCCCATGAGGGCCAGGACCTACTGTGCCCATCCCAGTATACGTGACCATTGGGCGCTGAGGTGCATGAGCAGATGTCCCGATCGGGTGGTGAGTCTAAAGCCAGACCCCGAGTGCTTAAGTCCCCAAGCAATCTTGTTCCTCATTTGTCGACCCACTGCGACAGGGATGAAAGGATGAGTCGACCTTGCCCAGCCCGGGAATAGAACCCGGACCTGTGGTGTGGAAGCGCGATACGCTACCACTTGACCACTGGCTTAAGCCTATGCTTAGTACCATAAACAATTAAACTAGGTTTTTGAGATTGGGAGTCATGCACATTTATTTGTTTCAAATTACCATTTGAACAAGTATTTCACTACACATGATACTGTCTATTTTTAAGATATCAGGTAGGGCCATGGGCGTAGCTACCGCCGCATTAGCCGTATCAATGAGACGGGGCCCCAAGCTACAGGGGCCCCAACATGTGTAACTACAGTCCACTAACAAAGCTTCCATATCTTAAAAAGGGCTCCGAAAGAATTTTGATACAGGGCCCCCTCAGAGCTAGCTACGCCAGTGGGTAGGACCTACTTTTGTATAGAGGCCCACGACCTCAAAAAAATCTTAAGATCTCTCTTGGACCTGGGCCTCAAAGAGTCTTAGGGCGTCCCTGCCCCTAGGGGTAGCACCTCAAAGTTTCAGAATCGCTGATTTAGGCAAAAACAACACAATTAAATGATGGTCTTGTGTGATGGATTAGCTTAATAGATTTGATAGCAGAGAGATTTAAGTTGCCTAAACATTAAACAAAAAACATAGTGGCCAAATGACTTGCCACTTACCACTTATTTTTATTTTTATTCTTTCTTAAATTGAAAACATTCAGCAATATCTTAGAAAAAGTACTTGTCAAAGTAATCGACTCTATCTCTTAATATACCGTACGTCTAAGATTAAGAGATATAAGACTAAAAAATGAGTGCTTATCTCATCTAGAAAATGTTGTTAAGCCATTAATCGAAGATTGGTTTCTAGATGGTAACGGAATATATGAGGACAACAATGCTTCTTCCCATCACGCCAAACTATACAGACCTGGTTTAACCATAAAAATGTGTATTTCATCATCGAAAATAGCCATCAGAAGGGCAGATATTAGTAGAATCGGAAATCTGTGGATGAACTGGAAAGACATTTAAAAGAGCTGAATAACATTCCAACAAAGTTCAAAGAACTAGAAATATCAATTAATAAAGCATGACCTAAAATCCTTGTAGAGACATGTCAGAAGCTTATTGTCTCAATACCCCACGACGAATTAATACTCTATACCAGGAATGTAGAACCCAAATGACCTTGCGGGCCACTTCGGAAAAACATCATAATCTCGCGGGCCACACATAAAAATATGTACCTTTATATCAGATTTGAAAACAAAACAAAAAACATTCATTGGAGTGAAAATTTAAAACAGAATGATTATTATTGTTTTAATTATTTTTCATGTATACACAAACATAGATAATATAATAATATTTATATAATATAATAATGCAATAATCAAATCATGTTTGAAATATTACAGTTGCCATTTTCTTGAAAATTACGGTGTGTTCCTATTGAATTGATCTTTCGTTACCCATTGTTGAAATTTGATAGTGCTGTCATTCGCAAACGATTAAGTATGGATTTTCCTTATCTTAACCGTCCTGAATATTTTTTTTAAACTTTAAAAAGCATCTGGGACTGCCTCCACTAGGCTAACCACGTCCCTATAAAAAAGTATTTTACTATAGCAAAATCAAATGAAACTGTTTAATAAAATATAAATCTATTTTAATCTAAAGGACATTTCTATTATCAAAAAGGATTTATTTTAAAACAAGAACATGTAACAGGCAAATACAATGTATATATATATATATATAGTATTTGCCTGTTACATGTTCTTGTTATATATATATAAATTTCCCTTCAAAATGAAAAAACTTTAAAAATCTGCTATTTAAAAAATTTTTTTAAAAGAGTCGGTGGGCCCCAACTTACGTACTGGCGGGAGGAGTGTTGGACACCCCTGCTCTATACAAAGCAAAAGGCGGAAGCCCCAAATATTAAATGAGCTGACAAATCAACTGGTCAATATGCTTATTACAAGCATGATTGTCTCAAGGTGTTTATATAAATACTTCTATCCACATCTAAGTTTACTTTAAGTTTATGTGTGAAAAAATTGTGAACTAGAATTTATAAACTTTAAATCTATGTAAGGACCCTAGGCTTCAAATTATTAGCCTTACAAATAACATGACACTTTTTGTAACAATGTGCGGTGAATTACAAGTGTATATACATGATTTATACAGATAAACATATACACATTTTATGTATATGCCAATTATATACATACGAATAATAGATATATTAATTGTTTCAAATTGTTTGTTACTGTTTAATCAACAGATACTGCTGTTTCGATAACTGCTTCAGGCAATTGTATCCTCTACAAAAATGGGAAGTATCAAATGAATTAGACAAGACAGAGTAAAGAGCGGTAGAAAAAGAGTAAAATAATGAGGTTGTAAGAGGAGTGATATAATTTGGTTGAAGTAATTGTAAAATTAATGTTGTTATTTCTCTGTAAAATGTTGAAGTATATCTAATAAAGAAAATGAGATCAGCAGCAGATAGTTTATTTCGTTAATGGTAAAAATATATATTCAGCTATATACATTAAGTCAATGTTTTATTATAAATATTTTTTTTAAAAAAAAACGCAAGCTCACTTGATCTACTGATTTTGTATAACGAAACACACAAAGAGCTTTATTCAAGAAATAAATAAATCCTTCACCCATATTAAACCTAGAGTTCGGATGTGAACAACATAGGCTTCCCCTACTTTTATCATCTTTGTGTGCATGTTTCTTAAATAAAAACTGCTGCCTCTTTTTGAATTCTCTTGAAATACAAATCCTTTAAAAGACCTGTAGAGACTAATTAGTCATGGTTTTGATCTTAAGACAATACGCATTTGCAAAAAAAAAAAATTGTTAAAGAGAGGTTTTCATTTCAGTCCTTTTGAACTACAAAACTAATTTCTTGTTTTACTAACGTTATTCTTTTTTAAATGCATCGTAATACGACAAAATTTTCTTTGTGTGTTTGATTTATTAATTGCGCCTACTGAACAAATTTCAAAATTCGCGATTTTCTTTCTATTACGCGTGAATAGGGTTATTAAACTTTCGGAAAAAACTACGCACGTTCAGATTTTTCAGTGCATTAATTGGCATTGCCAGGATTTTTATTTATATCTGAAAATCTGGTAACCTTTGTTCCCCATCTGCCACAATCAGTGTAGGATACAATTAATCCATTTTTTTTAAAAAGTTTTTTTTTTTTCTAATTATTTAATTTCTATTTAGAATCACACACAACTGCTGAAATAACTTTGAATCCCTTGTAGGATTCAAAGTGGGGGGAGCAGGACCAAATAGAGACTCTTTATGTGTAGAGAGCTCTCAATTTTTTTTTAAGATCTGAGCAATCAAAAAGGCGTACGGATTGGTTATTGCAGGAATAAACTTTAACTTTTTAACACATTTTTATAAGTTTCACTTGTATGTAATGGAATCTTTAAACTCGATTTTTACCCACTTTAAAACGTCAGACTGTGATGGGCTCACGCGTCTTTTCTTTAACATAAACTCTGGGTTCTTTGGTGGCCAAGATTAATGGCAACTCTTTTCCAACCAAAACCCAAGAAGCGAAATGTGAACAAGAAATGCAAAAAAGATAGCTTTTAAAAGAACAGAAGTTTCAGTAAGCGAAATGGCAATTTGGGGAATGTTATGTTTGGTGGAGATACAAGCGTGAATTGACAGCCTATCGTAAAGTTACCTGGAAACCCAGCCATTACTATAAGGTGCATACCATTGCACGCGCGCCCAGACGTTTTCATATAAAGATTGAAGTTAAGTTTGGATTAAGGTAGAACTGATTGTTTGATATTAGGACTTGTAATATTATTAGAAGTGAGAGTAGGCGGATAATATAATTATTTAGAGAAAGTGGTCTAAATTACGCGATTCGGCTTAACTATCATTGTGTGTGTCGTTCATTATAGATTCTCACTCCTTTAAATTTATCTAAATTGTTAGACATTTAAGTTCTATTCTTAATAAAGTCATATTAAGAATTTAAAATGTCTATTCCATTTACAAATCCTACACCTCTAGCTCACGCTGACGATCAAAGATACGGTCACCAAAGGGGGGCGGTATCACAAGACTAATTCTAAATTTCGCACACTTGTCAAGGACCCATGACAATACAATAGCTTCATAATTTTGTTTCATTGTCTTGATCAGGATTTTAATAATTAAGGATTTCAAGGATTTATGAGATTTGGCGACTAATTCATTATATCGTTTCTAGATTTGGCGAATAATTGCATAAACCATTTTCAGATTTGGCGACTAATTCCAGATTTAGCAACTAAAGGATTAAGGTGAAACCCTAAAACTGCAAAATAGGCTTATGGTTAATAAAAAATAAAACAAAAAAGTGTTCTTTATGTGAAAAAAGTTAGGGTGGGTGCGTAGTTTTTTCTGAAAATGGAAATAAAAATAAAAGACTCATGCATGTGAATAAAAATAATTTATGTTCTAACTGCTAAATATTTTTTTATTTTTATAAAGCAATACGTTTAGAAGTGATGATACGAATTAACATTATAGCAATCCGAGGCCCCGTTAACGGAGAGAGTAAATACCCTTCACACAGATCCATTAATTAATATCCATTAAAGAGCAAGACTAATTCCATCAGCCACATAATTCTGGCCCCAAATATCAAACTCAAGGATAAATTCAACAAAGAATAAATGATAGTTTTTAAAAACTGAAAAAAAACAGGCTTTTATTGTAGATCGAACTAAAAAAATAAAAAATAAATCATAGTTTAAAAAAAACTAAAAAACACGCTTTTATAGTGAATCGAACTAAAATGTAAAAAAAAAAAATTCTTAATATAAGAATAAAATGATTAACGAGAAAATTAATGTCATTGTGGTAAAAGCGTGGGGTGCTTTGTACAACATTTTTACACTAACTCAGCATTTTGGAATAAAACTAGTAAGAAATTATAACAATTAATACAGAGCACCTCACGCTTTTATCCCAATGACATTAATTTTCTCGTTAATCATTTTATTCTTATATTAAGAATTATTGCTACTTAGAAGTAGAAATGAGAGCTATACTAAAGATGGCGATCTGAGATCGATAAATCGAAAAATCGATTTTTTGGGGCCAAAAAATCGATTTTTTTAAATCGATATATACCACTGAATCGATTCAGTGACTCGATATTTCATCCTAGAAAATCGACATTCGATTTTTTCCCGTTTTGGTAAAAACCATAAAGTTGGTAAAAGCCATAAAAAACGAAGCATTTAAACACTATTTATCGTATGCAGTTGTGCACCTGAAGTATGATCCAAAACTTTGCTGTCAAGAAAAAAAACTCTATTTATCATCACGTTCACTCAATAGCCATGATCTATATGAATATCGTGGGATCATCTGTTCCTTGTGAGCGCCTTTTTTCGATTGCCGTCAACATCGCAAGTGATGAGCGGAACCACTTGGATTCTAGTAGACTTGAGAGACTGTAGTTTTTAAAAAAGTTTATATACTAAGCATTGGGAACTATAAGCTATATAATCTATTTTCTAAACTTTTTAATGTAACAAATACATTTAGAAAATAAATGTCTTCTTTTATACGTGATGCTTTGATATGGTAATAAAAATAATTGTAATTGTCGAATTCCCTGAACTAAAAAATCCTCCCTGATTTTACTGATAAAAGATCATTTATTATGGTATATTTCCAGTTTTTCATGAAAAAGATTTACATTTACATTGTAAATGAAGACTTGAAAAAAAATCGATTTTTTAGAAATCGATCTTTTAAACTCGATTTTTTTGTGAATCGATTTAAAAAAATCGATCTTTTTCGGAAAGAATCGTCATCCCTAAGCTATGCTCCTCTTCACAAAGAGGGTGTCAAAGGTAAATTTTTCCTCACGGGAAACACATTTACATTGGAACATCTGTGTATCCTAATTTCAATTTCGAAATAGCTTTTGTTTTGTAACGACCGAGAAATAACTACTAATGTCATTCTCACATTACATCTATCCTCGAAAAGGTTGAGCTTAATTATCCTACTGTCACTTGAGAGTAAGAATACAGTAAAATTTAATTTTTAATCATATTTTTAGTATCAATAAGTATTCTATTCATTAAAGGTATGTCTAATGAATATTCTGTATAGTAATATGTTATTTCATAGAGTAATTAATAATGTAATTTTTTTATATATATTTTCCTAGCTGTTTATTTAAAAATCACAAGAACTCCTACTGATTGACATATATTTCGATTACTTCCCCGATTTCTCTCTCTTTAATGATAACAAATTTCTTTTTGCAAAAAATTATGAATTATATTTTAAGTTTTAAAATAGCTCTAAGTTTCTAACAATTATTTTTTAAACCAGTTGACAGTGAGTTAAAAAGAAACATTTTTTAAGGAAGTAAAATGACCAAGAATTGCATATAGAATAATATGTATATAGTAATGCTTTCAACTACGTATAAAAAAATTTTCTTCCGTATTTTAATTTTTTACTTAAGAAAAATAATATTTTTTTATAAGAAACTCTTTGGTGGGGTATACAATAAGAATCAAAAATTGAAATGTTTTTAATCATAGCTTAAATTAATTTTTTATTCTTTTAGATTAAATTTGTAATTCATTTTTTTCTTTTATGAAAATTAATGTTTAGATCAATTTCAGAAGATTCAGTTATCCGTTATAACAAAAGTTTCGTAAAACGTTTCTATACTTATAAGTAAACCTCAAAGCTCAACATAAAAATGCGGTCTCCGTCTAATATCATTTACTATTTTTTAAATTTATTTTTGTTCAGACTATTACTAGATTTTCCTTGCTTTTTCATAGTTTTGGGTTGTATTCTTCTTTATCAATTTATTCACAATGTGACAGATGATTATTTTAAAATTATAAAACTTAATACAAACTATTAGATCGCATAATGATGGTAGGAGAGAAGTCAAGAAATGATATCGTAACTCAATCAGAAGGTATTTACGAACCAATGAATGATTAAAATGCATTATGAGTTAGGTAGAAAATCTGGAAAGAATTACAAATCAAAGAATTAAAATTTATGTTTGAGGCAATTGAAACAAATAAATTTATTAGTGACAACGGAAGCGATTAAATGTTGATTCCAAAATTATCATATTTTTAATATACATCTCAGAAAGAATTATTCTCAAAAATTCTTTGATTCTGATGTCATTTAATAGCAAACGATTTTGATTTTGAGCAAGTAAGATATTAGACAGTTTTATATGTTTAATCTAGAGCCGTTGTTGCACGTAAAACCTGTTGAAGCTCGAAGTCGATTGATATATTAACGTGTGGTGGATGTTTGGAGAGAGGATAATAAAGGGTGGCTCTATGGCTGGATAAACCGGACCCCTGCCAGGGGCGGTAAATTTTAAAGGCAGAATTTGAATAAAATTTGAATTTTTTTTTTTTTTTTTTTTTTTTTAAAAAAAAATTAATATTTTTTTATTTAACGTAGCATTTTTTTTTTATTTTGTACTCTATATATTTAATGACAGTTTTCTTTTATGTTGAAACTTGAAGGGTTCAAAGCGGGAGTATATTTTAAAGCATGAAATTTAATATTTTTACACATCTTTTGCAAGAAACTTTCTCCCCATCTCGGAGTGAGGTCACAACGGACCTTCTTTTCACCCTTACAATGTCCAGTTTCAGTTATCCAAAAGGGAACAAGGATAATAAGAGGTTTTGGTATATAGGGAGCCACAGAAGATGTTTTATTTTAGTTTATATAAGTTAAACGCTTGTGATTAGTAAACTATTAGTAGCCCATTAGTAGACTATTATTCGAAAAAAATTGCCTGCTTAAATAGACGATTCTACCTCTTTCGTTTCACTCGTTTAAAGAAATAACAAGTAATTATGTCCTTAATTTCGAATTATTTTGAATTTTTTAGGACTTAAAATAATATATATATATATATATGCAGAGAGAGAGGGGGACGGCATTTTTCATTTTTGTCCGGGGCGGCAAAACTGCTAGAGCCGGCCCTGGGGTAATGACTCAGGTAACGCCTTTGTCACTTGAGCATGGCTCAAAATTACAAGGTCCATCACCACACACACACAACATACAATATTCTTCGGATACCTACAAAATATGTTAGTAAACAATAATTCAAGCAATCAGTAAATGTCTTATAATCCGTTGTAAATTAGAACTTTTATGGAGATTTTATGTATACTCTCAAATGAAATGGCTATGAAGTAGATGTGTATACGTGTCATTTCTTCGGAGAAAAGCTTCTCAAAGTTAAAACTGTTTAAGGTATCCGACTACGTTCGGAACCGTGATTTTAAAAAAGCGCATAAATGGATAATTTTCATGATATTTAGTGTCACTCATATTGGAATACATGCATAAATTTGTTTTAAGGACATTTTGACAAAAAAAATTATTTAATTACAATATTTTGGCAAAAAATTTACTTAGAATAATCTTTTTTCAAAATGTTCTGAAAAAAGATTATTCTAAGTTAATTTTTTGTCAAAATATTGTATTTAAATAAATTTTTTGTTAAAATGTCCTTAAAACAATTTTATACATGTATTCTAATCTAAGTGACACTAAATATCATGAAAATTATCCATTTATGCGATTTTGCAAAATCACGGTTCCGATCGTAGTCGGATACCTGAAAGGGAACATAATACGATTTACGGAAAATTTTTTAATTTAAGGATTTTCAAAAACCTTTTGGCTGCTTCCTATGTGTGTACAATAAGTAAAACAGTTTTTGGGCTCAAAATTTCGTAAAAAGCTAGCCATTTAATTCTTTAATAAAAAAAAATTGTGTGAAGTGATTTCAAAATACTACTCCTGCAAAAATTTACGTGCATGCAGGAAATTTGATTTACGAGTACGTCAAACTATGTATAAGAAAAGCTGGTATGGGTTTTGTGATAGCATGATTGGTATTCGTATAATAATTCTTTTTATGAATGCTTCTTGAAAATTCTTCAAAAAATTTATAAATTCTTTCAATTATTTAAGAAATAAGCATTGCCTTGATTCAAAAAAGCATACCAACTTTTGTTACATGCACTATTAGCAATAGGTAAAAAGAAATTCCAACTATTAGACACAATAGAAAAAAGCCTTCGAATTTTAAAGGAAGACAAACTAGTTACTTTATCTTTCTGAGATAATTAAATTTAAAGTAGGATTTGTCATAGGGATGTGAATAAAAACGAACGTAAAAACTATCATAATGTTGCATTTTTTAAATTGCTTTCAAATTTTGTGAGGCCATAGAAAAGTATATAAAAAATAATTTAGGCTAAAAAATTGGATTTGATTTTTTGACCGATTTTTGTCAATTGAATCGCATTGTGTCCCCTTAAAAAGGTTTAATGTCCTCCGTTTGGCAATCCAAAATTTTGGATTTGTTAGTTTTATCTGTTTAAAATCATATCGTGAAATCCATTGATTCTGAATGAATTGTTCGTAAATTCGTTACTTGGAAGGCAATTTAGGGAATGATTTAGTAAATATGTTGTATTCTCCAATATTTGTTTTATAAAACTCTGTGTTAGAATTTACCCTTATCCCTAAAATTAAAATTTAATTCATTTCACTTGTTTCAGCTAAATGTAATTCCTTAGTAGAATTGTTTTAATTTATTTCTGTAAAAATTGTGTGTCTCTGTATATCGAAATGATTTTATTATACCTGCATTTGATCTGACTTTGGAATTTTTAAAAGCATAATTTCTCATTTCATAAATAGTTACGTTAATTTTAAGATATTAACTTTGCTGAATAATGCACAAAAATTATAATTTGTGGATAATATCAACATGACAAATTTTGCGAAGGTTTAATCTCTGTTCATTAAGATGCTAAAGAAATAAGTTTGAGGTGTTTTGCGTTAAATCTATATGAAGAAGTTTGGATAAATAAAATTAACATTATTTTCCTAATTCATTGAAACTTTTTTCTTATAAACTGTTCTGAATAATTTTGATTAAATAGCCAGTTTGTAATCGTTCAATATTGGATTATTTTTATGCTTTCAGTAAATTAAAATAATTCAATTTTTACAATGATTTCAAATTCTAGTTCTCTTAGTTTTCACTTGGAATAGCACTCGAAATAACTGAATTAAATTACAGCAAACTGAATGGACTCATATAAACACAATTACATGCTTTTGAAGTATTTTATAAACTCTGGTGTATGTGACAATTGTAAGAAATTGTTTTTAATGAAAAATTGTATGTTTTTCTAAAAAATGTATTATTAGCCACGTATTTCGAAAATTCTTTCTTAACAGTATTGATATCTGATTAACATTTTTCATGAATATTTTCATGTTTTATCGTTTCTTGTTATCTTCATAATTTTAAGGGAGAAAAAGGTACTCACTACTGATCATGAACTTCTTTAAATTTTTATTTCTTTTAGTGTACGGGTGCTTCATTATGGCCCCATGATAATTTTATGGATTTTTGAAATAAAGTATTAAATTTTATTCCATGCTAAAAATGCGCATGCATTTTTCGAAACGATATGATGCATCATTATAATTTCAATGAGATTTTGATAAGCTGAAATATGATATAGAAAAATTCGAGTTCTATTTTTGATGTGACTGAAACCTGTGTAAATGAATTCCTCAGGTATTTCCATGTACTCTTGATTAGCATCAGAAAACAGAAAAAACAAACAAAAATTCCTTCACCTTTCTGAATAACCCAATTTTTATCACTCTGACGTACTTTCTCTTCTAAAAACATGGAATGCGTGGCATTATGCATGTTCACATGCATAAATGCATGATTTTATGAGAGTAAAATAATGATGAACAGAAAATATTTCTTTTCGTTGAATTTTGTTCGAATAATGAGTTCAGAATCATGTGGAATTCACACGCAGTAGAACAATAGTGCCATTTTTCAAGTCAAGTCCATGCTCACATGATTAGTCTGCAAACACCTACAGTTGCGAAATATTAGTCTAACTGTAGTCTTAATCTAGGTGTTTTCAGTTATATATTTGAAGTTTTCGTCTTTCAATGAAACTACAGTGAAAATCGTTTAACACGAAACTGAGGGGATTGAAATATTTTTTCGTGTTAAAGGATATTGCAATATATGCATATATATACCGTATTTTTCGAATCTACGCCGCACCATTTTTTCCAATGTGTTAATGCTGCTAAACATCGGGTGTAGCTTAAAATCGAAGGGAAAAAATTCGTTAAATGAGGAAATTAGAATAATTACTGGTTCGTGTATGTATTTAAAAGTTTGTAATACTGATGAAATAACTACTTATTCACTTTTTATTAGTTTTCATTTTGAATTTATTTAAATTTCGTAAAATTGGGTATCGATTAGCCATTTTACACTTTTTTTTTTTCATTTTTCGCAAAAATTTGTTGAGAATTTGGGGTGTTTTTAGAATCGATGGCGGCTTAGATTCGAACAAGTACGGTATTCAACAAAATTAAGTTTATTAGAGTGCATTTTTCATTTACATAGGTATGTGTATATATGCTGAACACTGGGGTTTCGCGTCAGACTGACGATATGCACTTGCACCGCAGCGCCTAAGGTCACGTAAACTGAGATAGGCACCGTAGGCCTTGGCTCGCGTGGGCTGTTGCACCACTGAGTTCAGTTCAGTATATATACATGTATTTAATACAAATCAAAGAAAAAAACATTCACAACAAAATTCAATGAAAAATTTTCAAGGTATTAAAAAAACAATTTTTTTTTTAAATGATGATTTTTTTGCCTTTTTTTTAGCATCAAATTATCTACAAATTGTTCAATATGGTCAATTTTGTTATTCATTTACCCATTGGATTGTGAATCTAAGCAACTGCGCATACTTTGCATAATATTCCTCATTTCGGATGACTTGGGATCAGGAGTTGCATTATTCATTTCATTTTCATCGTCGGAAACTGCATCAATGATATTTTTTGAGCTTTGAACAAACTCTGAAATGTCTTTGTATCCCATAATTGGAGCTGTACGTACACACATTATCATCATCTACTGCAACGAATTCTTCCGATTATGAACCTTGCGTGGCTGGTGTTTTCTGCATTTTGTTCCTTCCCAGATGAGAAATCGTTTCGTGTTAAGAGAAAAAAATGCATGAAAATTCATAGAAATCTGTCGCAACCTTTGTATTATTTCGTGTAAACCGATATTTTTTTAAGCATTTTCGAGTTAAATGTATTTTACTGTAATTGTTTTGTACAGTTGTAATTAAATATTCTTAATGTGTTTAAACTTAATATAATGTAAATTTTGATTTTCCTTCTAATTTAATTTTGGTAAGCAAAACTAAAAATCAATGTCGAAACTTTTAAATCACATTACATCATAGCCTTACATTTTTGCCAAAGTTGAATCTATTTACACGCTTTCTTGAATAAAACGAGCAATAGTTTTTATTAAATATTGAAAAATGAGGTCATTTTAGAAAATAGTGGTATTCGAATAGGAAAAGTAAGAATTACCACCTGTATATTAAACCTTTTTTTTTTTTTGTTTTTAAGTAAATATAATGCGCCTCACTACCTGTGGCATAACGTACACCCCCGCATCGTGAGAGGGGGTTGGATTCTAGAGGGCCCAAAGTCTGACTGACGCCAAGTACGGCTTGCGGCCCCAAATCTGATTTTGCAGGGTGGCCCCCTAATATTCTTCATTACGCCACTGCTCACTACTTATTTTCTTATTTAACACACACAAACTTTATTCGGTTTTGAAAAAAATTATTTAAGATTTGTTATTAATTTGCTTAAGGTATCCGCGACTACGTTCGGAACTGTGATTTTGCAAAAGCGTATAAATGGATAATATGTATGATATTTAGTGTCACTTAAATTAGAAAATGTATATAAAATTGTTTTAAGAATAGAATAACAATAAAAAAATTATTTAAGTACAATATTTTGACAAAAAATGAACATAGAATGACCCATTTTCAAAATATCCTCCTTTTGTGAAAAATGCTTCTATTATAATAATATTTTACCTGTATATAGTTCAGACCTCTGTACAGATGCTCAAATAGAATTTTCGAAGTATGTAACTTAGAAGTGGGTTTATCCATGTTTCACGACAACAGAGGGGAGAAATTTTAAGAAAAAAACGCCGATAGTTATTTCAATGGGTTGTAACTCTGAAAATAATGTGAACTTTTTTAAAAAAAACAAAAAGTTCAGACTCTTTGGAGAAGTCTGTACTTTATATAAGCACACACACACACAATCATTATTTTAGAAGCATTTTTTATATAAAAGGAGTATATTTTGAAAAAAGGTTATTCTAAGTTAATTTTTTGCCAAAATATTATATTTAAAAAAAATTTTATTTGTCAAAATATCCTTAAAACAATTTTATACATGTATTCTAATCTAAGTGGCACTAAATATCACAAAAATTATCCATTTATACGCTTTTCTAAAATCACGGTTTCGAACGTAGTCGGATACCTTAAAAGTTTTTAATAGGCTTAATCCAAAAATAACTAACTGATTTCATTACTGAGGATTCTCCTCATTCAATTTCATAGAAATCAAATCACGAGCCTAACTAGAACCAAAAGAATTATCTTATTTTAATTCTTATTCAATTCCTACTATTAGCTCACACTCTCTATATATTTATTTATCTTGGTGGAATTTTCAATCTTTAATAAAATACATTTTAAAGCGCTCTATTGAGATGAAATTTTATATACAGGATTATTTTGGATGACAGTACAGTAATTTAATTATAATTAATAAAAATTAATTGATTAAAATAATTATTCAAAAAATTACAAATACAGCCACATTGGCATCATTTTTGGCCACTTAGCGACACTTTTGGAGACTTGTGTCAAAACTTGAAAAGGTTTTTTTCTTACATTTTAAAGCTCTAATTTGAGTTGAAATTTTCTATACACTATTGTTTTGGGTTAAAATACGATAATTTAATTATAGTTAATTAAAAATAATTGACTGAAACTAATTATTTAAAGAATTACAGATACAGCCACGTTGGTTTCATTTTTAGCGACTTGGGACAAAACTTTAAAAGTTTTTTTTTTCTCACGTCTTAAAGCATTCAGTTGAACTGAAATTTTCTATACACGATCATTTTGGATGACAATACAATGCTTTAATGATAATTAATAAAAATTAATTACCACTTAATGTTGTGATTCTGCCATATGTATATACATATTTATATTAATTGTAACTATTTAATAAAAAGTAGCTAAAATAAAAATTTTCTTTGTTGATCTAAGTAGAAATTGACTTAAAAAATTTGTTTTTATATTACTTGTTTTAATTTAGTATTATTATGAAAATGGTTCTCATTTCTTTCTTACTAAATACCATTTTAAAATCTTCAGATAGAACACACCGTATTATTTTCCTCGTTTAAACTCAACATATAAAGAATTATTTAAAATATCCTGGAAATATATTGTTTTTGATGTATTTATCATCTACACTGATACACATGTGAAACTCATACTCATGTGATAAATACTCATACATTTATTTGAATTTATTTGAGGTTATCTTTGCCAACTGTTCGAGAGCCTGAACTAAACGCAAGGCACATTTTCAATCAGAACAAAATGTCTCAATTTTCTTCAAAATTTCAAACATTGTAATTTCCTTCTTAGTTTATAATCAGCGTTTGTAAAATTTTAAAACATTCCATAAATAATCATTTTTCCCATCTTTTAACACGTATAGGAATCATTCATTTAGCTTAAAAATTTAGGAGAAGAAGTAATATAAAAAAAATTTAAGTCAATTCCTACTTAGATCAACAAAGAAACATTTTATTTTTTAGCTACTTTTTATTAAATAGTTACAAATAATATAAATATGTATACTCATGTAACAGAATCAAAGCATTAAGTGGTCATTAATTTTTATTAATTATCATTCAAATATCGTATTGCCATCCAACACAATCGTCTACATAAAATTTCAGTTCGACTGAATGCTTTAAAACGTGAGAAAAAAACTTTTTCAAGTTTTGACACAAGTCGCCAAAAGGGTCGCTAAGTCACCTAAAGTGATGCCAATGTGGCTGTGTATTTCTAATTCTTTAAATAATTAGTTTTATTTAATTAATTTTTATTAATTATAATTAAATTATTGTATTGTCATCCAAAATAATCATGTATATAAAATTTCAACTCAATTGAGCTCTTTAAAATGTATTTTATTAACGATTGAAAATTCCACCGAGATAAATAAATAAATATAGAGAGTGTGAGTTAATAGTAGGAATTGAAAAAAAAGGAGAAACACATTTTATACCAGAAAAAATGGATCAACTCGGATTGATAAAATATGATGACAACGAAATCAGAAGTAACATTAATGTTTAAGTTATCTGATAGCTGAAAAAATATTCCAAATTCGGTTCTAATTCTTTAACATTAAGCGAAGACAACCTTTATTGGCATTGTTTTATGTTGTTGTTTCGTATAAGATCTGAGAAAGCTGTCATAATCGTAATATTTGTTCTTCATTTTATTTACCAGTCTTTAAATCCTATTTTATGTATTGATACATCGCATAGGTCATAAACTATGTATACAATGATTTTTTTTATTTACTTCGTACGTTCACCTCATGTATATATAAAGGAGAAAACCGACTCACTCACTGATCACAATATCTCTGGAACTATTATACCTACAGTCTTGAAATTTGGTAAGCAAATTCCTTTCATACAGTAGATATCCGCTACAAAATAGTTTTTACGATGATCGACCCCCAAGGGGCTTTGTGAGGAGATTAAAAGGTGTTAAAGATAATTATTTCCGTATTTGAACTATTAGACTTACCTATATGAAATTTGATCGGCCAATTCCTTTTACAGAGTACAGATCTGTATAAAAGGGGTGTGACGGGGCTTTACGGAGTTTTATTACTAATCCTCTTGGGGAATCTTTGGGACCATCAATTGAGTTATTTCACAGCGATCCATCTCAAGAAGAAACCTTGATATGCAGATTAGTTAATAGATATGGAGTGGGTTTAGGTAAGTTAATAGATAATAGTGGAGGTTTAGTAATCGAGAGAGAGGAAGAAAAGGAGGAAAGGAAGCTGAATTGCTGAACGCAGTGCGATTACGGTAAGAATCTGAACTTAGACGCGTAGTTATAGAACGGGCTTTAGCTATTCAAATAAATTAAGGTATCCGACGACGTTCGGAATTGTGATTTTAAAAAAGTACATAAATGTATAATTTTCATGATATTTAGTGTCACTTAGATTAGAATACATGTATAAAATTGTTTTAAGGACATATTAACAAAAAAAAATATTTAAATACAATATTTTGGCAAAAAATTAACTTAGAAAAACCTTTTTTTCAAAATGTTCTCCCTTTATAAAAAATGCTTCTATTACTATAATATTTTGCCTGTATGTAGCTCAGACCTCTGTACAGAGGCTCAACGCTCAACTATGATTTTTGAAAAAATCACATTATTTTCAGGGTTACAACCCATTGAAATAATTGTCGGCGTTTTTTTCTTTAAATTTCTCTTCTTTGTTGTCGTAAAACATGGATAAACCCACTTCTAAGTTATATATTTCAAAAATTCTAGTTGAGCCTCTGTACAGAGGTCTGAGTTATATACAGGCAAAATATTATTATAATAGAAGCATTTTTCACAAAAGGAGAATATTTTGAAAATGGGTCATTCTATGTTCATTTTTAGTCAAAATATTGTACGTAAATAATTTTTTATTGTAATAATATTTTTAAAACAATTTTATATACATTTTCTAATCGAAGTGACACTAAATATCATAAATATTATCCATTTATGCTCTTTTGCAAAATCACGGTTCCGAACGCTGTCGGATACCTTAAGGAAATTAGTATTCTTAGGATAACTTTACTTAAAGTTAGGTGGTTAGGATTTCAGGCGCCTATTCGCATAAGATTTTGAGCTACGATGTATCATCACTCTTGATTTTCCCTCTATAGTAAGATTGTCTTGGATTATTATATTGGATATTAATAAATTGAATTTTTCTTATGGCTAGCTTGAGTCATCAATCTTTAACACCTACAGAATTAAGTCAAGTAAATGAAGCTTCCCCATGTAGGAAGCTATCACAGGGGCGTTGCAAGGGCTTAAGTGCCGTTATAGAAAAATATTCCTATTTTCGAACTATTAGACTTACAAACTTGAAATTTGGCAGGCATGTTCCTTTCATGGAGAAAAAATCCGCTACGAAAGAGGTTTTTCAAAAATAGACCCCCAAGACGATTGCGATGGGTTAAATAGGTATTATAGATAAAAGGGAATCCCGTTTCCGAACTATTAAACCGAGACTTGAAATTTCACTGACATGTTTCTTTCGAGGAGTAGAGATCCTCTGAGAAAGGGTTTTGCGAAAATTGACATCCAGTGGAGGTTGTGAGGGCGTTTTATATTTAAAAAAAACCCTTTGATGAATAACTAAACCTATAAACTTGAAATTTAAAAAACGTGTAACTTTTGCTGAGCAGAGATCAGATGAGAAGGCGGTTTTCAAAAGTCAACCCCCATGGGTGTTATGAGATTGTTATAGATAAAAAAAAATCTCTTTTTTCAATTACTAGGCCTGCAAATTTGAAATTTGGCAAATAGGAATTTTGCTGAGCAGAGATATTTTTAAAAAAGTTTTTTCTTTCATTTATTTAATTTATAATTTACTTAAATTTAACACATAAAAAATTTCTTTCAATCTGTATTGTTGTATCTTTCAATTCACCCGTGCGAAGAAAGGGAATACTTAAATAAATTCTTATATTCTTATAAATTTATAGTGAAACATCATAAAAACTTTATAGACATAAAAGTATTACATGACATTTTTAAGTACAGGAAAAAAAATTACTATTTCAATAGTTGCAATACTTTTGTAAAAATATTTTTTACACTGTTTGAGTTTCCGAAAATAAAAAGTAAAAATATTTTCTTTAAGAAGTGTTCATTTTATTTTGTCATATTGTACAGTTTATTACACTTGCTATAAAAAAATAATCAAACAAAATTCTTAAGCAAGACAACACAGGAAGAGTGATATTTCTAAGTTTCGGACTGTCATTGACATATCTGTACCATAGTTTCTTAATTTTTTTTACTGAGATATCATCGATAATTCGGTGAGAATAGAATGAAATTTATTTCAAAAAGCTGTTAACCTGTTTCTTTTCTAATTATTTCTATAGCCATTATGTCAGATATAATGAGTAATTTAAGAGCATATACAGTGCTTCTTTCTTGAGACATTAAAATTAAAACTGTCTTTGTCTAAATAAAGAAATAAAAAATATTCCGAAATAATTGTTATGGTCTACTGATTAGATGCTCCATTGAAAGATAATTAGAACCATTTTTTTAAAAAAAATAAAAACTTGATTCAAAATCATTAATCATTAGTTATAGAGTCTTTGTAGAAATTGTGCATAAAATAGTTTGTTTCAATAAGTTATATTTGGCTCTTGTCTAACTTTTTCAATACGCTGTTTCATTTTGACTAGTATTCAACCTTTAGGTTTCATTGTTGAAAAAGTATGTAATAGGCATATAGGCATTTAAAAAGAATTTTATTATTAAAAATGGTAATATAATTGCTTTGATATGTAGATCGACCACACTTAGACTTCCCCTTGTTTCACGTGATAAATGTGACAAAATATCTTGTAACAAAATATCTCAAAATGTATGCACAAGATTTTTTTTAAACCGTCTTCGGACACTTTCCAGAATTCAGTTAGAAATTTATAAACAATATGTTACATTCATTTAAGGAGATGAACTTTTTTGAATAGAATTCAAAGCATTATTCACAGTTATTAAGAAAAATTCAACTCTAATTGTCTCCTAATTGAAACATACTTTCTATGCTTTAAAAGGGAAACCCGTTATGTCAATATCGTTGCTGTATCATGTTGTTGTGACTAATGCCACCTGCCTGACGAAGTCAGATCGAGGCCCGTGAAATTCATCGCGGCTAAGGGTTAGAATTTTTACGCCTGTCGCTAGCCTTAAGTTTTGAGCACCATGCAGGTGACAGTACGATTTAGCTCGGTTCCACCCCCATTTAGAGGGAGGAAACCCTGGGGTGGTCAGGGACCTCCCACCTCCCTTCCTTTTCCACCAACCACACGAGAGGACTTGCGGCTCGATGGATATTTAGAGTACCCCCCATGCCGCAAAGGCACTATACATTTACAAACATCTATGTCTTCTCCGGGATTCGAACCCAGTACCTACGGCACCGTAGTCAGCATCGCTAACCACTATACCGGTTGGGCGACTTGCTGTATCATTCATATGTTTAATAAAGCTGCTTTACAAAGATCTAGATAAATTTAAGAAAATGTTAAACTTAATGAGTACCTGTGGGTGGATTCATTAACTGCTGATTTGGAAGAGTGTAGCAGTTTATTAGTGTCACTAATATTTGAAAGAATATATATTATCCCACAGATTGAATAAGTAAACCGTAAAATGAACATGATGCCTAGTAAAGAATTTGCGGAAACTTTAATTACTATATATCTGGATTAATCCTCTTGTAGCTTATTTAACCTTTTATCATCTCCTTTAACCCATTCAGGACCAGACGATTTTCCCTGATAAGTCTAACTACATTTAAAAATTCATATAAAATCATTACTGTATTAAAATAAGGCAAAATTTATAGTTCATAATCCTTCCAAATTCAGATCACACTGGATAGATCACGGGCAAAACATAATCCACATACGATGCCTTGTTCTCTGAAGTGAACACATATATGTGATCATGATCCTGAACGGGTTAATACAGTGTTTCTCAAACTGCGGGGCGCGCCCCCCTGGGGGGCGTGATAAGCCTGCAAGGTGGGTGCCAGCATATTGAAAAGTCGAAAACTAAAGATTATTTTAAAAAAATTATTAAATTACTGAAAGTAAACCAATAAAATACATTCTGACATAATAATAAAAAAATACACAATTACACTGATATAAAACACTAATAAATATGTCAGTACTGCGAAATGAATTTTATAGTTAGTTTGACAATACTAAGTCAAGAATAAGTATAATAATTATCAATGACCCCGTGTGGCCTTGCTATATATAAAATTATGTGCAAAAAGTAACACTTATCTTGACAATTTGTGCGGTTTATAATAAATCCCTTAAATGTCGATTAAAAATGACGCGATTCGCTACCCAAAGCCACGGTTTAACAGGCAGGTGAGTATATGTGTTGGGGGAGGGGCCAGAAAAAAGGAATAAATAAGCAAATCCTCTGAAATAAGTTAATCCTTCGCAAACACTGTCAAAGTCCTTTTATTGCATTCCAAAGCCTTCAGGTTCTTTTACTGCATTCCAAAACCTTCGGAATAATATTATGGTTGGTAGAGAACAGAAAAATTCGTACTTCGGAAAGACGTATATATACGTTCCGAGCAGTCAGCGCTTTGGCCGATCGAGACGTTTATATACGCCGGAGGCCCTTAAGAGATTAAAGTCATATTGTAGGTTTAGCATGAAAATATTGTATTTTGAATTCAATACATTGTTGTTGAGTGGAAGGGGGCGCGATGAAAATTATGAATAAATATTAGGTCGGAAATATCGAAAGTTTGAGAAGCACTGGGTTAATAGAAATTTTAAAGATAATGCAACCCTACAGTACATCTAATGTCTCTCATACGCTGCATAGTTACTTTACTTATATTTAGAATAGTCATCTTTTAGAGTTGTCCATCTGTATTAAAACCCGAAAAAAGTGAATATTCGTTTCTAAGACAATCTTGAAAAAGCCAACAGTTTTGAATGTTGTTTTGATCGCATCTTTCCCCTCAAAATTTTATGAATAAGATGCCCAAAATATATACATAGCTCTTACAGATTAATCTTTTTATTTTACTCCATAATGGAAATTATGGTCAGTTATGTTTTATGAATCTAAATCATAACTAATAATTCATTGGTGAAATAGCTACATAATATTTCTCCAGCTACATCAAAAGTATGATAAACTTTCTGATTTCAATGCATAAAAGCATTCACATGAATTACTCTAACAACAAAAAATTTAAATCAGTTGTACAATCTAAAATAACCTAAAAATATTTTGCCTTTTTTTTTTTTTTTTTTAAAAAAAACCATTAACTTTTTTTTATAGAGTTAACTTTGTTTTGGAAAGAATGTATAAAGTACGAAGCATATGACTACATTTTATTATTATCGTTAGTATTATTATTATTTTCATGCATTATTCATATGATTAGAAATAGTTACACAGAATTTTGCCGATGTTATAATCTGTTCATTGGTGTAAGCATATCCTTAAAAAGAAAAGAATAAAAAGTATTGAAATACTCAACTTATCATTAAAGAATTCGCTTTTAAATCCCCACAACTCAAAAAACTTGTTGTCAAAATACTATGTTGTGTTTTCTCGCGAAATACTTGAAGCGGAGGAGTATTTGTCAGTTTTAAGCCCTGTGGGAAACCTCTAGTGAGATTAAGTGCAATAGGAGATAAGTCTGCCGATCTGGAAAATGATCCCGTTTCCGGAAAAAAAAATTCGCTGTGCTTAAGGTACAGTAATGAGTATAACAAGTGGCAATGATTATAAATTCCTACACATACTACAAGATCTAAAGTGTGATTTATCTGATTTAGGAAAAGAGGTCAAAAATCAATGTAATTAATAATGCAATTGTTTATAAATCAATTCAAATGATCTTAGATGATCAATTTAATTGAACAACAGGACTATTAAGAAAATGAACAGATTATATATATATATAACTAAACTTCTTCAACTTTGCTATAAACTTGCATTCTTAGACTAGTTTATCTGATAAAAGTTAATTGATTTTAAGATCGAAAAGGCTCAATTTCTTTTTAGAAATTACCCCCAGAAATTTTTCCATTACTTCTCCTTTATTTATTTTTTTTTTACAGATTCTACTATGAATAATCTAACAAATTAAACTGTGGTCCAGCGACAGCTAGGGTTCACACCTTTTCTCTAGGGGGTCCGTGGAGTCTCTCATGTAACGTTGAGATTTCCCTCTTTTACATACTCTAAAAGACCTTGTTTAAATTTCAAAAGATGTGCGATACTAGACTAGATTACTGAACATTCCCCAAAGAAGAAACTCTACTAGAACTTGTATTTTGATCAAGAGTATTAAGTCGGTGCGGGATACTCAAAATCTTACGGGCCTGTGATTTCACCCTAATACATGAAGGGGAGGGGGTGATCGAAAGTTTAAGAAACGCTGATCTAACAGATAATATAATTGATATAACAGGATTGAACCAAGTTATATAAAATTTATTAAATAATAATTATTATTTGGATTTTTAGCTTAAACTGTAACCGCCTCAAAAAAATCAAAACAAAAACAGTGGTTGCAGAAGAAGTAGAAGAAATTTTCAGCATGCAATACATTTCTTAGAAACATATGGAAATTAGGTAATCATTCTTGCGATTTTTTCAATATTTGTCTTTTCTTTTCATAAACTTGTATTTACGTATATTTTATTCCACACAAAGAGCGAATGTACAGTTTATATCTTTGATGAATCATTACGTAAGATAGTTGTATAATTTCGCTCATCTCATTCGCCCTTTCCTTTACACCTCGTGACCAAGTCGTTATCACGATCAACTCCGTATTATTGATAGACAGTTTTATTTATTTACCAGCAGACGTTGGTAAGAGTTATTCCTACTTTTCGAGCCTGTGAGAGAGCTTTGTTTGAAGAGAAAGGAAAGATGCGTTCTTTAGTTCCGCTGCTGTTTGCAGCGATATGTTTCTGCCTTTGTCCATGCATCCGCGCAGTTTTAAATACTCAACCTGAACAAGTACATATATCTTATGGTAAAACTCCTTCCGAAATGATGGTTACATGGACAACTTTTGATCCTACGAATACATCTACCGTCGAGTATGGAAAAATAAAATTAAATCAAATTAAAACTGGATATGTTACAAAATTCGTTGATGGAGGATCCAGTGCCCGTGTTTTGTATATCCATAGAGTTTTATTGACTGATTTAGTTCCTGGAACAGAGTATGTTTACCATTGTGGTAGTACAGATGGATGGAGTGCTGTTTATTGGTTCACTACTATGAAAAATGGTACTGACTGGAGCCCAAGACTTGTTGTCTATGGTGATTTGGGAAATTATAATGCTCAATCTTTACCACGTATACAAGAAGAAACTCAGAAAGGTATGTACGATGCACTTCTGCATGTTGGCGATATGGCCTACAATCTAGATTCAGAAAACGCTGCAATTGGTGATGAATTCATGAGACAAATTGAAACCATAGCTGCATATTTGCCATACCAGGTTTGTGTTGGAAACCATGAAGAAGCTTACAACTTCTCAAACTATGTAAATCGATTCAGCATGATGAACCAAGAAGGAGAAATAAACAATCATTTCTACAGCTTTGATATTGGCCCTGCTCATATCATTGCATTTTCAACTGAATTTTATTTCTATGTGTGGTATGGCTGGACTCAAATAGCTCGTCAGTATGAATGGCTAGAAAATGATTTGAAAAAGGCAACGCTTCCCGAGAATAGAGCAAAACGACCGTGGATCATAACAATGGGACACCGGCCTATGTACTGTAGCACTGATGATACTGATGACTGTAAATTGAAGGAAAGTATCATACGAAAAGGTCTACCCTTACTCCATGCTTATGGCTTGGAAGATTTATTTTATAAATATGGTGTTGATTTAGAATTGTGGGCTCATGAACATTTGTATGAAAGAATGTGGCCATTATATGACCGAAAAGTCTATAATGGTAGCTATGATGCTCCATATACAAATCCAAAAGCACCTGTTCATATTATCACTGGTTCAGCTGGTTGTCAAGAAAGACTTGATCCATTTGTGAAAAATCCAGCCGACTGGAGCGCTGCAAGGTTTTCTGATTATGGCTATACTCGCTTAAATATCATAAATAAAACTCATCTGTATTTAGAGCAGGTGTCTGATGATCAGAATGGTAAAGTTCTTGATAAAATGATGCTTATAAAAGAGAAACATGGACCTGAAGCATGGCTTTGATTTTTAATCATTTGATACACAGTATCACAAAACTTAATTTAATTTTTTCATTATATTTCTATGCATATTATGTTGTGATGTTTTAATCTGATGCAATTGTGAATGTCAATGTTGTGGTAGGCACTGATAGATTTTGTTCATACTTATATAAATTTTGTATGCTGTAGAATCTTTTATTGTACTGATAAGTAGTCTATATATATCTGACTTTTCACAATTTATCTTATCAATGTATATATGTACTTTTTACATTTTGTTTCCAAATTGATGTACATCAGTTTGTGTTAATTAAAAAAAAATTTTAATTATTGATTGGAAGTGTTTTTATTGCTCTATTTTCAGTGTTTTATCCATTGTTTTCATAATTGGTGAGTATATATTATATTAGTTTTTTAAATAAATTTGTATTGTATGTATTGAGAATATATAAACATCAATGCAGCACACAAATTAATATGTTGGTGAAAATTCTCGTTTTCTGCAAAATAAACTTAATAGTGAATAATTGAATTTATATTAAATATCAATTTATTTTACTAATGATGATTCTTATGAGGAATTAATTTTTAATCTTATGTGTGTTTACTGAATGTTATATAGTTTATGAGTATGTAAATTTATTAAAAATTATTGCTGTATGAAATAAAAAAAATGAAAATATAATAAAATATCTGAAAACCATTAAAATAACAAATTAATAAAATAAAGGATGGGGGGGGGGGAAAAAAGATGGAAATTCATGTCCTTTATTTTCAAAGTATTTTACTTATAAAATATTTTGATTAATAATATGTGCTTTAATCTTTTTTACTATTATTCTTGATTGTAATATTATAAAATTAAAACTGATAAATTATTTGTGTCACATTAGAAGCAAAGTAAATGTAATGCTATTTGTCATGATATAATTTTAAACCTTGGTCTTGAAAGGTAATACCTTAGCTACTAACTGTAGCATTGCAATTTTATATATTTTACATGTGATAAAACTGATACAAAAATAACTCTAACTAATTATTGTGTGCTGTTAAGTTTTAATGTTTAATATTAATAAATAATTTCAAATATTTGAAACCTCTATTTTAGTTAGAGATTAAATTTTTTGAATATGCTTTTCAAAAAGTAAAAGATTAATTTTGCTAAGTTTTTCTTAATTTTACAAAATAAAGAAAATCTCTTCAATTGTTAAAGTATGTTTCATAACAATCTTACTTTTTATCATTTTGTTAGTTATTGATAACTTGAAATTTAAAAAATTATAAGTATACTATTAACTAGTGTAAAAAAAATCTGGTCCAATTAGAATGTATGGGTACATGGAAGAATAAAGTGAAAATTAGAGCTTTCTTCTGAAAATTTTCAAAATTACTTAAATTTATTTATTTCAAATTTCTTCTCTCTATTTTTTTTTTTTTTTTACTTTTTGTAGGTTTTATAGTTTAAATAATACCATTTTGTTGTATATCAGAAGAATGTGTAACAGTGTAGTAATATACTGCATACTTATATATTACTATGTAGTTTTTCCTTATCAGATGTCAGTGTTGTAAAGCATTTCATATTTGTTAAAACCTTCAGAATTTTTCTTATTTTCAATATTGAGTACAACCCAATTTTGTCTTTTTCATTAAAAATTGGTATAGTAAGAAAAAATGTTATTTATGCTCTCTTGTATTGTTTCATTTATTTATGAATACACTTTTCCCTTCTGGTAAAAATATCGTTTTTTTCCACCACTAATTTCAATTTTCTAATCTATTACATGGTATTTTTATTGTTTAGTTATCAATAATGATTGTTATTATGTTCCCTATTATTTCCTTCACTTTTGAAGCTTCATATGCATTCTGATCTATCGATTTTTCTTGCTTTGATTGCATACCAGTGATTTTATTGTATGTTACACCCTTTTGAACCAATGTATCTAAAATTTTAAACAAAAGTTCAGACATTTTTCTTTTGTTAGTTTTCATGCTTTTACCTTTTTGATAAAAATATCTTTTATAAAAACAAAAAGTTTTTTTTATGGTTTGTAAATTAAGGTTAGAAAGGAAAAAAGTTTTATTTTCATTCATATTTATTGAATATGGTATGTGGAAAATAGATATTTATGAAAAGATTATGTAATGTTCAGAAAGTAATAATAATTTTGAAGATTTTTTTGCTCTTTCATTTTCCTATCATCAATTCTAACCACTCCATATTTAACAAAACTTTGTTTTCCATATTTTTTTCAATTTATGAATTGCAATACCTAAGTGTTATTCTAGTTCTGGGTAAAATCCTAGAAGAGCCCACACCCTTGGCGACAAAATGAAAAAAGCGCCAAGTCAGAACGAGATGGTGGCAAGTGAAACCGACAATGGCAGCAAGTGAATTTAGCGGGAAAAGGTGGATGCATAATTAAAATATATGTAAACAATACAGAAATAAACACTTAAGATAAAAACAACACTTACTTTCTTACTGCTGATCTTTTCCGAGTGGAGGGTACAGCTTAACAATAGATTTTAAAAAATTCTCATTGCTAAGCGAATGATCGTGTGAACGCCGCCATATATATTCCGCGAGGTAAAGGTCAAACATACCTTATGCGTGGCTGGTGAGATTTCGAAGAAAGCTCTTTCGTTCGTATAATCGCATTCGCTCATCACATTTAGGACAATTATAAGTCAAAGCAATCAATCATTCCTTCCTTCATATACCATTCAATAAATTCAATCTTACCTTTCGCATTCAAAGTAAAAATTTCTAAGGTATATTCACTCACACATACAGCCATATTACCAACCCAGTGCCCATCAACAAAATTAAATTTGAAATGCCCGCTGACAAAATACGAAAATTCCAGAAATAGTTAGGTTTACCATATCTAGTGTATCAAAGTAGTGTTACCAAGTTGGCGCAATTATCGCCAACCAAAACAATTCGCGCCAAGGGTGTGGGCTCTCCTAGGACCAAACCCTATAGTTCTGATAAAGATATAATTCATATATCAATAAAATAACATAGTTTTTTTTTCAACAATGAATGAAAACTTTGAGAGAAAACGCATTCTTTTCATGCAATAGCATTCTCGCTGAAAACAACAATTTTGATTTAGCGGCAGTTGAAAAATTATTCTCGTAGAAAACAACAGTTGAAAAATGTATAATTAAGGCACACAGAAATAAAATAAAACAAAAAGACAAACAAGACAATAGTTGCAGGAATGAAGAGTATACAAAGTTGATGTATAATAAAACTTCTCAAAAGTGAAATACATAATCGATATGTCTTTTTTTAAGAATGGAAAGATAAATATTTTATTTATTCTCTTCAAATTATAAACAAGAAAACAAATTAAAATATGGATATATCTCTTAAAAAGGATGGGGGAGGGGGGGAGAGATGTTAATTTTTGTTTGAAAAATAAGAAATTATGAAAAAGGTATTAGAAAACAGTAAGTTACCTGAAAATGAGGAGTTTCAAAATTGATGAAAAAAATAGTTCTGTTTGTGTGCGAATAAATTATCACAAGCCTTTTGTTTATTTAATACTGTTTTTTTTTTTTTTTGGATGAAAAATTTATTAACTTGTTTGTATTGCTATTTGAAAATAATTAGCCCAAGGAAGAAAAATATTTATGTTGCATAAACACTTGTAGCATAAGAAAAAAAGAAAAAAATTTTAATATTTTCTGTTCTCAATCTTTCAGAATATTGGAATTTTTTCCCTCAGAATAAAGCATATTTTAAGGCATTATATTTAGTGTAGATCAAACTGTATACTTGATTTCCAGCAATATGGAAACCTATTTATTTTATGTTAATAATAATAATTTGGAGGATACTGAAATTACTAAACTGAAATTTTTTCTGTTAATATGGGTTTGGAACAAAATCATTTATTTATTGTGTTACAGAAAAACAAATTTTTTATTATTATGATTATAAGAAATTATATAATTGCTAACTTACCGTTTTTCTCATTTATGGGCTTAATTTATTGTGTATTTATTCTCTTATTGTACACATAGAGTTCAGATAATTGAAGTCTCGATATCATATCATGTGTGGACATTAGAAGAAGGAAGATTGCTTTTAATATTCATAATTCAATAACAGTAATTTTAAGATATCTTTTGTTAGCATTTTTTTAAAGTGGTGTATGTCCATTTTACTTTATATGGAAATATTTAAGGGTTTGAAAAGCATTGTATACATTCATGAAAATATGAGATGTCTGTTAAAAAAAAAAAATTCTTAACAATTCTTAAAATTCTTAACAGCAAATTATTTTTTCCTACTATTTAAATTTTTTGCGAACTTGGAATTTTTTGAAAATTTGTATTACTATAATCAGAATTATGCAAATATGTTTACATATAATGATAAATTTGATAAATATTGCATAATACTTTCCTGTATGTAAAAGAAAAAAAAACAACCTTGCATTCTATTATATATTTTTATTATCTTATGTGTTAACTGAAATTTTTTTTCAACCAAGGACTACCTTTTATCTTAATGTTTCATGACTTCTTACAAAGAACGCTTATTTGATGTATTAGATATTAACTAACCTCATAATTTCAGACTGTTTCTGTAATAATGGCTACTGTACTGAATACATTCATCAAAAAAGCCTTCAAGAAATCAGCATCAATTGGAAATCATCTTTTTCGAAAACACCTTTTATTGACCAATGCAACTTTCTCCATGGCCATGGGTGTTGCTGGAGATCTTGTGCAACAACATTATGAAATCCTTACAGACAGAGAAGATAGGTGGAAACCTGTTAGGACATCACACATGGGAGCTGCAGGACTCACAACTGGAGTAATATCTCATTATTGGTATATTATGATAGATGTATTTATACCTGGATCTTCACTTAGATGTGTCGTTAAAAAAGTATTGTATGACCAAATAGTATTTTCACCTGTAAACCTAATTGTATATTTTGGTACTGTTGCTGCTTTAGAAGGATCTTGGAAACAATTAAAAGCTGAACTGTGGGAGAAAGGATCAAAGATCTACACAGCTGAATGGGTTATATGGCCACCTGCACAATTCATCAATTTTTATTTATTACCTTTAAGATATCGAGTTTTGTTTGATAACTTTATTTCATTTGGGTTTGATATTTATTCTCCCTATGTTAAGTATAGGTGTAAGTTAAAGGATGAAGACATAAATGAAGATAGCAAATAAAAATTTGAAAATTGTTTAAAAAAGTTGGCAGTTTTTTTTTTATTTGCACGATTTTGCTGATTTGAAAAAGACTTTTTAACCAAAGCATTATAAAATTTTGAATTTTTATTTTCATTCGTGTCTTTCATTGGTTTTAAGCTGTCTGTATTTAATGTTAATTCTCATTTTATCTTTCAAGATTAATATTATTTTTTACTGTAGAGTATTGCATAGTGAACAATATAATTAAATATATTTATCTTTTTTGTTCAAATCAATTTTTTCTGTATGCAATCCACTCCATGTTTCATTTATTCTATCTGAATGGCGAATATATTTTCAACCTTAATATAGATAATGATTGTAAAAAAACGAGATAATCTGTTATTGTATGCTTTAATTTGGAAAAATTGGAACTACCTATCTGTGAGTCTATAGACACATTCTGTTACTAACTGAACAAAAACCATTTTCATCTTTATGCAATATACTCATTTCTGTGGAACAATCAAAAACTCTCATTAGAAGCCCTGAGCACTTTCTGTAAATTAAGTAAATATTTTTGGTGTTATAGGAGGTTAAACAATTATATGACTGCTTGTGCACTTTATTATGTACATTCAGTCAGAATTCTGATTAATAATTTCTACGATACATGAATTGAATGATTTGACATCTAATTCCTTTCATAATCATACTCTTGCAAGTGTATACTCAAAATAAACATCTCACACATTTGAATTGGTAATGATTTACCATTGATATATGCACAATTATTTTTTTAAATGTATATTCAAACCTAATGTGCACTATAATAAGGCATCGAACTTAAAAATCGTATTTTAATGTTTTTATAATTACTGTTGTTAATGTCTTAAAAGATTAAATACAAGTACTAAAAGTTGAAGTTGAAAAAATATATGAATTAAACTATGTTACAAAAAATTTCATGAAATAGAAAGCAAAGCAAATGTTGAAAATATTTCAGTGTTAAGTTGATGGGAAGGAAATATATACATTTACTCATATTTTCAGTATCTTGCTGTAACAATAATTTGTAAAACAAGAAATAACCATTTTCTTAAGGAACATTTTATTTTATGTTTAAAGATCATGTATTCGTGGGAGAGAGAGATGATAGTGAATTAATGACACTCAACAGATGTTTTACAATTAGAATTTTAAGTAAGGCTTATGGCTGAAATATGTCACTAGGAAACCATTAGAGAAGTGTACAAGTAATACAGACTGAGAAAAAAGAAATTAATATCTTGTACATAAAGAGAGGTCTGTATTTAATTAATGACTAAAGAAAAATCACCATTGATTATACTGAGATTTTGAAAATATTTCTCATGTTAACATTAATATGTATAGTTGAAAAGGACTTTTTTATTAGCTTTAAACTTTATTAAGGAGGTAAACTACTAAAGTAACTTTAAATTGTTCCCATTTGTTCAGAAGACTTCTATAGAAGTTATGATACTTTTTTTTTTAAATGAATTAGATATAAATCTTTAACTAGTAATCCAAAGCATTGTTTTTGTGCAATGTTTAACTGTAGGCAGTAGTGTGGCTTGGATTAGATAGTTAAGAAAAAGCATCTTTGATGTTTCATTTTATTAAATGTTCATCATATTTGTATTAACAAGAAGCATATTTTCTTTCCTTAAAGTGATATTTAATTTTTGAGATATATCATACAGTCGCAAACACATACATATTCACATAAAAGTTATGTATTTTGCATAATTATTCTCCTAATAAATGCATTTTACACCAATTTAATTTATTCACAAACTCATGATAACTTTTTGACTAATGAAAGGAAAGAAATTACTCAAACTATTTTCAAGTAACTTTTTTTAAAAAAAAATATATACTAGCTATTTATTTTCATTTTTAGAACATATTGATCGAAAATGGAGTTAAATTGCTGAAAAATATTTTATCATGTTTTTATTCCTCGACCGATTTTTCAAAGATTTTCAAATAATGCGAAATTTATTATGATTAGTTACAGAAGATTGTGCTCCCAACGAAACATGTAGTTTTTCCATTCTTCATTTTCTTTAAAATTTAAATCAATAGATGGCAGCACAACCCAAAGTTATTTTTATTCCAAATCTGGTTTATATTTCCATTTAAGTTTTGAATAAAATTAAATCAAAAATACCAACGTGTTTCCCAAAAGTAAGGTCTGGGCTTATATTATTTTTCGATACTGTGAAGACACAGGTTATATTTTCATTCATTATAATTTACATTTCTTCAGATGCAGCCATGTCTTTTGAAATTATATAGTTTCTCATATTGCTGAAGGAATCCAATCACTTTTGTGATTCTTTGAATTCTTCTGGCTATAGCTTTAACTTATGATGCTGCAACATTTGCCCCAAGAACAACAAAACTATCGCAGCATTTACCTCGTCCATCTCTTGACTGAGGTTGGCGGCCTTAGGTCCGGAGTAGGCAATTTTAGGGACAACATTTGTACCAAATTTAAAAATATTTCTTTGTTACCGAAAAATACTATTCTTTACAGTTTGGAAACCTGGAAAGTAATTATTTTATTTTAGATTGAATTTAAATATCGACTGTATAATGCCCTGTTAAATTTAAAACGAGTATGCCTTTTTAAAAAATAAATAAATAAAAGTTGTACTGCGTAGCGATTTGGTAGCAAGTATAGGTAGGATCGCTTATCTTGAAGTAATTTTCATTGCCCTCAGGGGCGGCTCTAGGGCCGGACCCTTGCCCGGGGCGGCATTTGGATAGAATTTGATATATTTTCTGAAGTATTATTGTGTGATGAATTTGATACTTCATTCAACGTATCTTATTTCCTTATTTTGTACTTTACGTCAGTTTTCTTTTATGTTGAAACTCTTATGGGCTCGAGGCGGGAGTATATGTTAAGTCATGAAATTTCATATGCTTAGTAACTTACTTAACTAACTTAGTTTCATATGCTTTCAAAAGTAACTTTCTCCCCATCTCTAAGTGAGGTCACAACGGAGATTCCTTTCACTCATTCGATGTTCGGTGTCAGCTATCCAAAAGGGGACAGAGGTAATAAGAGTTTCTGGTAAATAAACAGCCACAGGAGATGTTTTATTTTAGTCTTGAGTGTAGCTACAAAAAGTTAAAATAAACGCTTGTGATCCCTACCATCAGTAGACTCTTTATCGAAGAAATTGGCCTCTTGAAATGGGCGATTTCTTCTCTTACATTTTACTCGTTTGAAATAATAACAGCAGGTAATTATGACCTTAATTTCGAATTACTTTGTATTTTTTAAGACTTAACATAATATATATATATTATGCTGCTTTTTTTTCTGTTCTAGAGAATTATTCAAATTTTATATGTGTGCATCTATGTGAACAATTAATTTTGTTTAATTATAATTTTGAGAGAGGGGCGGCATTTCCATTTTTGTCCGGGGCGACAAAATTGCTAGAGCCGGCCCTGTTGCCCTATTTATAAAGAAAAAAATTGATGACTATCTTGTTTTATTTGTGGTATTACTATGTTAGGAGTGACAAATATGCACAAAGCTGAATATTTCGTTCAGACTAGCATTCAGCAAAATGTAGTTCTTCAAAATTCTGGAGAAATGTATAATTAAATGTAATGACTAACAGAAAGTTCATGAGCACCCTTTTTTTTAAATATCTTCAGTAAAAAAATACTCGTATTTACATGCACATTTACTAGAATATTAAAAATGGCGAAAAGGTTATGCGTAAATGATTAACCATAAAAAAGAGAAAGAAACGAGCCTTACAGTAGTCGCATATAATGTGTAACATCTGACATGTTGCAATAACTTATATCCAGAAAAAAATGAATCGGGTATGATTGGAAATAATTTTCTATCGAATAACTATATCTTTAATGAAAATTTTATTTAATTAACACAAGGAGTAATGCAATTTTTTATCAAAAATAATTATTCTTGTTCAATTTGGGGAAGAGTGGAGATAATAGACTTATGATAACTAAAATATGCCACAAATACTTGCGTTTTCAAAGTATTTAAAAACCGTTGAAAAACAGCATCAATAACAGTACCACTGTTAGTTGTCGAAACATTTTGATTTGTGTTCATTTCGAGCTTGAGTTCATCATTCAAAAAAGCTATGAGCGGCTCAGCTTTTGGCAAACTGATGTTAAAATTAAAATCACCACTCAAAATCATGGGAAGCAAGTGATAGTTTTTTTTTTATTTTTAAAAAAAAGAGCAGAACCATCTTCGATATATCCCTTTAAGACCCGAATTATTTTTCCACTAATTTCTTGAAGAATCCAGAGGGTCCTGAACTCGCCACTGTCGCCTAAATAATCGCCAAATTGGCGGCAAATATGATGCCAACTTGGCTCTATCGCCACTTCCCCTTTGACGTCACTTCCTGTAACCCATTTCCGTCCCTTTTCACGGAATCACTCCGATAAATATCCAATAACCGAGAGAAAAGATGTTACACATAAAAAAAATATTTATATGTATTTTGTTTTTGCTTAAAGATTTTTGGTTGTGCAATTTTTTTCTCTTTCCATAGAAGGTTTTAAAAGTCTATTAGGATCCGCGTAAGCTAGAGGTGTGGGATTATCTAAATGAGACATTATGTAATTCTTAACACAACTTTTATTAAGAATAACTTAAATTACTTAATTCTAATTAACAATTTCCTTAAAGTGAGAGTTAACACCCAATTAAACCTTATATTCAAGTCAGATCGCGCAACTAGATCACTTATCTTAATTATAATAAATTAACTGACTAATCTAACTTCCTATACAAAACATTACCTTTTGTAGAGTCACCTTCCTTCATCGATTGAGGTAATACCTATTTCGTAATTTTAGATGAGAAGATTCAGACTTTCATAATCTTTATTATAATTTAATTGAGATGAACGTATCCTTCTTCCAGAGCTGTAGGACGACTAACTCTTGTTCCGAATGATTCCACACTAAGTTATCTCTAGGCTTGCCGCTATATCTCATCACAGCTTCTATCCTTTTAAAGTATATCTCATTTGCATATTCGATCCGTTTCTCTTCTTGGTATTGGGTTGGAAAAGTTTTGCCATTAATCGTGGCCGTCAAAGAACTTAGGAGTTATGTTAGAAGAAGGACGCGAGAGACGTCACAACCCCCTCCAAGAAGAAAAACGTGATTTACTTAAGGGTTCTCAATGCCCTTAATAAATTACGTGCCTAAATTTTTATTTCTGAATCTCTTCGCTTTCTAAGTTTTATTTAAATTTTAATCTTAAATCCTCATTTTAACTTTTATAATTTCCAATATTTATCTTGACTTTAATTTTCATTACTCATCCTAGAATTAAATTTAATATTCAACTTAATTTTAAATTTAAACTCGTGACAATAAATTTTACTCCATTAACTAGGCCAACATTAATAATTACTGTTTAATTCTTGCCCACTCTCACTTTTTACATATATACACTTAAAGTAACTATACACTTAAATTTTCTAAAAATTTTCCTGGGTGCGCAGACCCAAACTTTGCACCTGTATCATCATTTCATATGGAGCTGGCATTTTTGCTCCAATTTTTCGGTGTTGAATTTATCATCTATTTCTACAATTTTCAGGGTCTGTCTCCCTGAAATGAAAACTCTCTAAATTACTGTTTCCAATTTATGTTTACATAATACCAATAAGTTTTACAATTTTTATGCATTATATATTATTTGTAAATCACAATAAATTTTCATCTTCATCTCCACATCTGGTTCCAAAAAACTCCCAATGAGCCGCGCAGCGCCGTTATTATTATTGTTAGTGCCCTGACTACGCCGCGTTTCCCTGAACCAGATGCCTCATAATACGGAACAATACAACAACATATATATATACACATATTATACAATTACAAACATTTTTCAATAAACCATTATAACAAAAAACCAAAGGAATTGTCGCATCTCACGAAGTCATACATCGAAGCAAACAAATGTGCAATTACAATTGTTTTCTCCAGAAAAAAAATTTTTAACAAGTCAAAAGTTCAAAAATAAATATACACTCATTGTAGTGTTAACTTTTGCTTGGCTTATAACTTTTAAACACCGCCCGAGACTTCTTTCTTTGCAATAATTCTTCCGACCACTTGTTGGAAGATCATAAAAAAATGAAACAATACAACCTGATTTTTATATTCGGTCTCCCACCATGACGTCCAATGATGAGGTGCTACCATTGTTCTTTCCTCTTCTCATTCCTCGGTTGCACTGGAATTCCTTATGCTGCTTGTTGTAGGGCTTGTAATCTCCTTGTCGGCTTTTTCTTGTTTTCCCTGTTGCGTCCTTGGCCGGTCGGGACTCCTGTTCGTTTCTTTGGCGTGGACGTAAGCTGTATCTTGGTCCATCTTGAACTCCAGTTGTTTCATTCTTACTCTTCTTTCTACTTCTAGAAATAGTACTGGATGAAAAAGGTCTTTTATTATTGTGTCCCTTTTTGTGCCATTTTCTCTGTGGTCCACTTGCCCCTGACTCTAATGATCTCTTTATTCCCTTATTGAACCTTGTCCTTTTACTTTTCCTGTCATTTCCAAATGAACTAGGAAGCGATCTGACCAGTGATCTGCGTTTATGGGTCCTATCTGTATTTTTATATTGATTTGATTGGCGACTAATCCCTTTTGCCTCTAACTTACGTTTCACCGCAGATTTTTCTTTCCCATAGTGTGACTCATTTAATCCTTGATGTACTTTTTCCGAAGTACTAGTTTCCTGACGTGATCTTATACTATTTGGGATACCTGTTCCTAACTCGACCTCGTCACATTTCCTATGACGATATATTCTTATTTGATCCACGTTAACCGTTAATCATTTTCCTGATTTCCATATTATAATATTATTGTTATTTCTTACTTCTAATACTCTATAAGGTCCTTCAAATTTTTGTTTAAATTTAGCGCAGACTTTGTTAGCTGCTGAACTTAAAGGGTGTGTTTCTAATAAGACCCAATCATTTACCTTAATTTTTATATCTTTTCTTCGTCTATTATAATATCTTTCCCACCTTTCCTGTTTAATTTTCGTACTTAGTCTAGCTTCCCTGAATAACTTTTCTATATTTTGAACTTTCCGAAATCATAACTAATTTTTGAAATGGGGTAATCAATTTTCGACCCAAAAATAATTCAGCAGGTGATTTTCCCGTTGTTTCATTAACCGCCGTACGAATAGCGTAAGCAAACTCACGTAAGAATTGATCCCAAGTATCGTGTTGATCATTAACATAATTTGCAATCATTTGTACTATATCTCGATTAACTCTTTCAGTCCGATTTGCTTGTGGTCTATATGCAACAGTCTTCACATGCCTTATGCCTAATCTTTCACTTAAGTGCTCAAAAATTTCTGATATAAATTGGGGACCATTATCACTTATTAATTTTATTGGAGCTCC
>BMAV01007448.1:0-30440 GCA_019973955.1 Trichonephila inaurata madagascariensis
TGGGAAAAAGTGTGTGGGGGAAGGGGGTTTTTAAAAAAAAGTGAAATTTTAGAAAATGCTTGAAGTTTTCAATTCTTTTTTTAAAGGTTTTTTTAGTGTTTAAGGATTAGTGTTTGGGGTTTTTTTAGTATTTAGTTCCAATTTGTACACGTTGATTTCAAACAAAGGTAATTATCAAAACAAAACATGTAAGGAAGAACCTGAAAAAAGACTATTAGAAGAAAAATACATTTTTTTTAATCCGCTATTTTAAAGGAAATTTTTCAATTTTCATTCAAAACAAGGATAATAAGGATCGATACACGGGGTGAAAGTTCCATACGATTATCTTTACAAATAAGTATTACTTAATAATTGAAATCAAGCGTTATGTTTTTAATTATATTCTTAAAACACCAAAAAATAAAATAAATTAAAAATTATAATAAATTAAATAAATTAAAAATTATAATAAATTAAATAAATTAAAAATTATAATAAATTAAATAAATTAAAAATTATAACAAATGAATAAAATAAATTAAAAATTATAGCAAATGAATAAAATGAATTAAAAATTATAGTAAATAAAAAATAAATAATATAATAATATAATTAAATTATGAAACTTTTTTAACGAAATATTTCTAAATTCTATGTAGGTAGACTGTGAAAAATGGGTAAAAAAAAAGAGAGAAAAACAACAAAATAAAAAAACATTGATTTATATACATGAAAAAATGCAATCATTTGTTTTCCTAATAGTTTATTTTACAGTCGAAGCAGAATTATTTAAAATCTTTTATTTACACTATTCATTTAATAAGATTACATAGATTAAAATCTGACTAAAAAATATTTTAGAACTAACTTACATTTCATTTTCAAAATGCTACTAACATTTTTAATCCTTCCAAGAATAATATCTTTAAGCATACGAGGTGCACAATATTCATTCAAAATAAATCAAGAAGATTTATCAATACTTAACTAAATGCTAATAGGAAATCTGAACATCCCTTTTTTCATGTAAGTTTTATAATGACTACATCTCTTTGGTGAAAGTTAAATCACTATTCGATCACGGAAATGGCTCAGACGGAATTCTATATCATAATTCTCATTTTTGCGGGGAAACTTTTATTATCTGAGCGATTTTATGTCCTATAAAACGGATCACAGAGTGTAAGGAAACGGCAGTTTAGCATGTTAAAGTTTAAAGTCTAATTTAGAATGTCAGTAATTTGACAGCAAGTTTTATGCAGTCATTTAGATCATCCTTTGAAATGTCAGTTGATCAACAGTAAATCGGTTCTATGAACTCTGTAAACTGTTACATGAAAATATATTTGAGCTTGTACGGGCTAATAAAGTCAAATGTTTTCATAGTTTAACATGTTACTGTCGTGTTCCGTCTGAAAGAAATTAGTTGGGGTTAATTAAATATTTCTTTTTGTTTTTTTTAAATCAACATATATTAAGCCCTCATTGAGATTTGTATTCTTGAAAATGGAGTAACTGGCCCCAAGCAATATTTATTTTCAATAAAGTTTCAGCTGTATTAATGCTAATATATGTGATTATTTTACATCACATAAATTTATTTAATTATTCAATCAAAAAAACGTAAAAAATTCTTTATTCCATGAACTGGTGGTTTTAAATGTTACATTTTTGTTCTTTTTATTAAAGTAGCTTTATATAAGATAACTCTCAAAAATTTTATACAGATACACATTAGTATTTAACAAAACCTTGCCAATAAATTTGATAAACTGTGTTAGTTTAAATAATTGGCTATTGCTAAAAAATAAACAAACGTGGATTCTTAAAAAAGCCTGCCCAAAAAAAAGTTAAATTTATTTTTTATATTTTATGTTAATTAAGCTTCTAAAACAAGTTTTTGGGATCCTCTCCAAAATTTTTTAAGGGCCCAATTTATCTATAGGGAAAATTATATTACATAAAACCGTCTTAAAAGTATTGTTAACAGAGACCCCTTTTAAAACTTTCTCTAATATAAAATATTAACCAACTTGCGAAATTTTTTATGCAAACATTTATCCTTCCCAAAAATGGGGGAAAAACAGTGAGTTTTAACCATATTGTATTTCATAAAAATTGTTCTGTGAGAATTTTAAAGTAAACTGTAATGATGGCGATGAACTATCTCGTCAGGATTATATTTTGATTTTCCCTAGGTTAACTAAGAGCAATGCTTTCATAGTCTAACACCACAAGGCTAGTTCCTTTACAAAGATATTTCCCATTAAAGGGTGATTATTTTAAAGATTTATCCGGGAAAAGGGCTTTAAATTGGGGCTAGCGACCGCGGTAATAACGGGAAGCAAGTAAATAGGCGAACTGTCCCTCTCTGTACCCTGGGAAATTGTTAATTTTCTGGGTTCATCTTGAAGTGCAAAGGGTATGGGAAAATAACGTTTGATTTCTGCTGAGTTGTAAAAATAAAATAAAAAAACACAAATTAGTATTTTTAATAATATACTAAATTTTCCAAACGTATATAATACTTTAAATAAAAATAAACAAGCAAAGATATACATTAAAGTTTTTTATGTTTTTAAAGTAAATACCAAAGTTTTTTACAATGTTTTACTGCATGATTTTTTTGCGAGAAAAACATCGAGCCCAAAATGGTTTCTCCCTTTTGGGAAATATTGAAAGATCAATATTCTGAATGGCCGCTGGATTCATTTTTCGTTCATCGTGTTTAATTAATATTGTTAAAAAATCTTTGCACCATTTCTGCAAAAAGTAAAAGGTGTTATGTCGAAACACTTTTGGCCCCGATTTGGATTTCCCCTTTTTTCCATGATTACCCAGAACTTTTCCTCCCAAATTCCAGTGTGGTGATGCTCTTTTTAACGACAAGTGTTGCAATTTAAATTCAAAAAACTTCTCAACTTTTGCATTTTCTTTAAGAAGCCATGTTTAAACCAAAACGAGCATTGTGCCATTTTGGTTTGAATTCCCCTAAACAGAAATTTTTAAACTTTTCTTTATGGAACGAAAAAGTAAAACGGAAAAGAAATAAATAAAACCCTTTGTTGGTTTCTTTTATTCTTTTTTTGGTGTAGCCATACTTTTCAGACACCCTATACCCGTAACAAACAAAGGCAATTTAGCATTCCACTCACTAATTTAGCAAAAAATTTCATGATAAAATACCTCTCTTTTTCTCTCTCTCATTTAATTTTTTTGCTTATTGAGATTAACGTGTCTCAAATTTTAGATACGATGAAGAAAAATTTTTTTTGGTAGAAAACAACTTTTTATTACGACAGTTGCCCAATCATATTTTTTATTTTTAAAAAAAATTTCAGAAAATCTGTGGGGTTCTGTACCCTTTTGAGATCTTAGGTACCCTTAAAAAAGGGCCTTTTTTTAAAACTGCTTATTTAATTCACTGTTTGATTTTTTAAAACCAAGTAACACTTTGGAAAAACTGTTTTCAAAAATTAAAACAATAGCTGAATCAGAAAATTTGTTTAATTTCTCAGATTTTAAAAAGGGAAATTCAAAAACTTTTCCGTTCACTTTGAAAATAAAAGTTTCAAATTTATAAAAATAACAATTTTTTATTCTTTATAATTAAGAAGTTTATAAATATTAAATAAACTTCGTACAGGAAATTATTTTATACTTATTCTATCAACGATTATTTAAATCTTAAATACCCGAATGAGCACCCTTTTACTTTTTTTTAAAAAGATTAACACATATCTCTTGCCATTTTTTTAAAAAAAAACTTGAAGGGAAATATTTGAAACACTTTTAAAACAAGGATACTCATTCGATAATGGTTTCTTAAATCTTAAAACCGTTCGAAAAATAAATTGATTCGGGAAAGGGGTTTTGAAGAATCAAGATGATGAAATTTTGAATAAAATTGACGTTTTTGCCCTTTGACATCAAAAAAAATCAAGTGTAGGGGGGGTATACTTGATGTCACCTATAAAATGTTGTCAGTCAAACAAAATTTGAGGGTAACTACCATCATAATTGATGTGAGTTCGCTAGTAAACTCAATTAATGAGAAATGGAGTCCTCAAACTGCTAAATAATTCAAGGTTCATCTTAAGAAAATCACTTGCCTTTGAAAAAATCTAACCGATTTAAAATAACGAGTTAAAATCAAGATAAGAAAAGCATATTTTTAATTTGAGTTAATTTCGCATTTCAATGGAAACGCAGAAAGCTCTTCAGAACATATTCAAACTAAAACTGATTTTGTTATTTCCATTACAAAAAGTCTCTTCTAAATTTAAGACTTTTAGTAATTTTGGAAAGGAACATTTATTAGGATTTTTAAGATGCACCTAATAATTAATATTCGAAATCTTTCGACAAACACCAATAGTAAAGACAAAACGACAACCAAAAGCAATTTTAAGAGTGCATTTCAGCATACAATGCTAATCAAACATTGCGTATTAAGAAGAAGAAAAATATTTCACCATTGAACTGTCTTCGTCGCCTCGAGTCTAAATCTTCCATCCCTCCCTATTTAGAAGAGGAAGCGAGAACTGTCAGTCAGATTTCTCGAATGACCTGGCAAAAGGATGGTAGCTCGTCCGAACATGTCATGGTTCCCTTTGATTATCCGCAGCCTATTTCTCGTACGAACGGCCACCCCTCTGATAAGAATGCAACAAAATGTTCACATTTCCACTGCGATGGACAGGAAGGAAAACAAGCTTTTTATCCTAGAAAAGTATGTAGTAAGAGTTTGAAATGAGGATCAATAAAAAGAAAATAATAATAAAAAGTACGGGGGATGAAATGAGTAATATACGTGTTTCTTGAACAAAACATAGGAAATATGCTTAAGGCTATCTTCGGTTAATGTTAAATAATAGGGACCAGATTCTGAATATTTTTTCAGATATAAAGGACTCCAACTTTAATATTATATTCTGGCTTCCCTTTCTTTAGAGAATCACTTATTTTATCAAACTACTCCTTTTTATCCTAGTTTTGACACATTTTTCTTTTACAAAATGTGTTTCTTATTTTCTCCTATACCGTAATGCTAAATGAGCTATCCTTTTACATGTTAAAAGGAGAAACTAATTATTTATGAAATAATTTGGAAATTTTAAAACACTATATTATAAACAAACGCATGAGTTACAATGTCACAAATTTTTTAAAAATTGAAGTATTTTTCTGTCCGAAAATGTTCTCCGCGTCAAGTTTACGCTCTCCGTACATATGCTGAAAACAGCCTTAAAATATACAAAATAAATAACAACACGTGAGTAACGTAAGTATAGCTTTAAGAGGAAAATGCATTTTTAAGTGTAAACTACGTATATATTTCATGAAAATAAAAATACGTACGTAAAAGTTGAGGCGGTATAAGTACTTTAAAATAAATATTCAACCAGAAAATACTCACAGGTTAAGAGAAAATAATTTATCAACCCTTTTTATATATTATCTTTAAAAATAACTTACTATTTTAACTGTAACTGATCATGATGTACTCATGACTAGGGATGTCTCGCTGTTTTAAATTGTATTTCTTTGAATGTCTGAACTGTATAAGAAAGAATTGTATTTCTTTGACTTTTTATAGTTCTACATTGTACTGGTCAGCTCGTAGATTTATGACAGAAACATCGGAGATGGGCATAGGGTTAAAAAAAGAAATATTTTTCATGGGAAATTGAACAAGCTGTCATATGAATGAATAAAATGTATGAAGATTAAAACTAAAGCGGAAAAGTTCAGTTAGATATGCTAAAATTGTATAATCTGAGAATTTTTTTAGTTTTGCTCTTAAATTTTTGATGAAAAGGTGATCAAATTGTCAATTTCTCCAAACTTTGCAGTTTTCAATAGTAAAATGCTCCGTACTAAAATCTAGTTTTAGAAACACTAGCGTAATGAAATTCGGCAGGAAGCTCCCAATGAACTTTGTGACATTGTTTTGAAAATCAACTGACTTTTTACGTATTCTTTCATCACATTAAAATTTTAAATTTTCGATGTGTAAATGGTCCTCGTCTGATTTTTATGTAATAAATATTCTTTTTAAAACTTGAAAATAAATGAATACAAATCTCCAAGGTCTAATTTTCTAAATTATTTTGGAATATTTTTTCCTTACTTAAACTATTGTTAATGACGTTTTTAAACTAATGAATTATGTATGCTAAAATTTAGCCGTTGAGCAGATTGTTGAATTCTACGATTTATTAGTAAACTAAGAGGGCAGTAAAATATCTCGTTTTTCGGATTAATTCGATTGATTTCATTATGAATTAAAATTTATACTTCTCTAATATCTTTTTTTATTTAATATATTTTTTACTGCTACTTTTATAAGAGTGCAATCCTATTTTTGAATCCAGTTTGAGGGCGCATTTTTAAATTATTCGGTTTCCAAACATTTTCCAATAAAAAGCTTGAAATAAATGGGCAAAGTCTTGCTCCTTTATTTAATACTTTTGTTAGGCAACTTATGTTTTGTTTGTTACTTAATGCAAATGCTTAAAATCCCAATAATGTGGACTATGTAGGACTCTTAATATGACATATATTTTATAGTTATGCAAATATAAATTATTTGAAATGGAAATGATTTTAATCATTTTAAATCACTAAAAAACGTATCAAAATAAATAATTCTGGTGCAAACCACTTTTTTTTAAAAAAAAATTAACATGATTTTGGGTAGCATGTAACACAGTTTTTGATCAACAAATGTTATATTATTACCTCAAAATGTTAAATAAACGTTGATAATTAATTGTTAATTATATTAAATTAACTATAATTACTAATTTACATTAAATAAAGAATATTGTTCTTTATTGTATTATGAAAAATACAATTATTTAAATTGAATAACAAAAATTTTTCTAACACCTCAGCATGAAACTAATAAAAATAAAATTTATATTAATCAGAAATTTGATTATTCAAAATAGGTAATAAAGTAAATTATGTCACTTTGGATGATACTATGGAAAAAAAATTTACATTTAACATTTAAAAATGAGTAAAAAAGATGTATACAATAGAAATAATAGTATTAAAACAAAAATAAAGTCGAGTGTTTACATAAGTTATAGTTACAGAATATCGAAGCAATAATTATATTAATATATTTAATTACAAAAAATTAAAACTGCATATATATTATATATATATATATATATATATATATATATATATATATATATATTATATATATATATCATGACATTTCCTTCTATCGAAAAGTAGAAAAAGCAAAGTGTTATATTAGAATTTATCTTATTAATGATAAATTTGTTTCTTTTATTCGTTACAGTAACTGGCGGTTTCTAAAACAACCAGTTTGATGATTATTTGTAACATTTAAAAAATTTTGTAATATTTTTATTTTAATAAAAGAGGGAGATTCTGTAAAATAATTTTAAAAATTAAAATAAAACTACAGATCACTTGTGTAACTTTTAAGTTAGATAAACTAAACGAAAAAAAAAAAACTTAATAGTTTTTTTCTAGAAACTCTTAACTTAAAAAAACTAAAAGAATGTAGCTCCCAATGCTTTTAAAGAACAAATTCTCCTTTTAATCTAAATATAATGAAATCTTATCAGACGTCTTATTCTAGTTTCCATTTTCTTCAAAGATAATGCTTGTCCAATGTAAAAAAAAAATGTTCAATTACTTCCTTCAAGATTCATAAAAGTTATTTTTAATAGTTTTGATTTTTTTCTAATACACTACATGTGTCCAGAACAAAATAAATGAAATACGAAAATATTTTTAATCTCATCTTAAGAAACGGAGAAGGGATTATAAAATCTTTTTTAAAACTTCTCTTCATATATTTTTAAAAATGAAATGTGCCCCAAAACAAATCTTTGCACTTAGTGTAATTTTCTTTTCCATTGAGATTTTGAAAACAAATGTTTAAAGGGGAAAGGGATATTGAAGAAGGAAAACAGGGAGAGTATAAGTGAAATGGATATATATTGAAATTCTAAAGTTTATTATATTTATTTTCTTTGAGAAAAATCCTATTATCTTTCTTCTTTTCCTATTTCCAACCCCTTTTTTTCAGAAATGATTGTAATTTGTATCTTTGATTAATAGCTTGAAAGTATTTATCTGTACCTTACTAGTGTTATGCGTAGATGGAAGATGCATTTTGGTTTCTTATTTGATATATTACAACACATCTAAGGAAAATTGAATTTGCTATTATATATTGTTAGATGATTTGTGAGGAAACACAATACAAAAGCATTTATTTTTTTAGGGGAATGTAGCATTTTCACAAAGCAAAATTTAATATTATTTTATAATCAGTTTATTAATTTAGTGTTCTCTCATTTAAAATAAACCCTTATCAATATCTTAAAAAATTTAAAAAAATTCCCTCGAAAGTTTACTTTTTTTAAAAAAAAAAGTTTGGGAATTTACTTCGTTAAATGGTTCAAAACATAGAAAAAAATGGAAACAAAATTGTAAATTTTAGGTTTTTTTTTTAAAAAAGGGGAAGGGCCCTTTTCCAAAAATTAAAAAGTTTAAAAATTTTTTTTTAAAGTTTAAAATAATTCTCAAATTTTGCCCCCCCCAAAAAAAAAATTTAGGTAATTTTTTTTTAAAAAAAAAAAAAAAAGAAGGGTTATACTTCAAATTTATAAAAAATTGGGCAAAACTTCCCTTGAAAAGTTTTTGAAAACCCTTTTAAAGGGATTTTTCCGGTAATTTTTTTCGTTAAAAATTTTAAGAATAACCTTTTTAAAAAATTTTATTACTTTAAAAAAAATTTTTTAAAAAGCAAATTTTTTTAAAAAAAGCGGGAAAAAGATGGATTTTTAAATTAACCTTTTGAAAAATTTTTTGGGGTTTAAAATTTTTTAAAAATAATGTTTATAAAAACCCAAAACAAGATAGAGTTTTAAAAAACCTTTAAACCAAAACCCGTTTAAACCCCAAAAATTTTCGGTTAACAGAAAAATACAAATTTCCCACAAAATTCCTTTTTTTGTATCATTTTTTTCTTTTTTGGGTTTTTCCCTTTAAAACAAAACATTTTAAAACAAAAGTTTTTTTCCCTGAAAATTTAAAAAATTAAAAAAAGCCAAAAAGGAAAAGGGGAAAAAGATTTCTTTTCACCCTAAAAAGGAGCAAATTTTTTTTGAAATCCCCTGGGAATAGGGAAAAAATTTTTGTTTATCTAAGTTTATTTTTTCCCCTTTTACCCTAAAACCCACACAAAAAAATCTAAAATCTCTCAAAAGTTGGTTTTTGTTCCCGTTAACCAATAGATCGCAGTGTGGGGTGAAAATCAGTAAATTTTTCCCATTTTTTTTCTATTTTAGAAAAAATTTTTAAAAAACAAAAAAAATTTATCAAAAGTTTCGCAAAAAAAAAAGGTTTTCCAAAAAAGAAAAGGGAAAAATGAAAGGGATTTTGATTTCCCAAAAACAAAAAAAAAGGGGAAAGCGGGAAATTTTAAATTTGGGGCTATTCCACTTTTAAAAGCCAAAAAAATTAAAAAAGGGGTTTTTTTTTAAATTTTTAACGAAATTTTTTAAAAAAATTTTCATTTTTTTCTTTTTCTTTAAAAACGTTTTCTATTGGTTAAATTTTAAAAGTATTTCTTATAAACTTGGGGGGTTTCAACGGGAAATATTGGTCTTTTTTTTAAGTTTTTTTAAAGGAAATTCTTTAACACGAAAAATTTTTCCCAGCCCCCTCATTTTTCTTGTTAAAAATTTTCCCAAATTGTATAATTTAGAAGATGATTTATATTTATTTTTTAAAATGTTTTAAAGTGAAAAAGGGGGTTTTTTGGTTGAATATGTTTTTTTTTTTTAAGATCCTTTAACCGAAATTTTTTTTAACACGAAAAATTTTTCCCAGCCCCCTCAGTTTCTTTTAAAAAGATTTTCACTTGCAAAATTTTTAGAAGAGGGTTTATATTTATTTTTAAATACTTTAAAAAGTAGAGAAATTTAAAAAAAACAAAAAAAAACACTGATTAATTTTTTTAAATTTGTAAAGGTTTGGGTTTTTGCGACAAAATTTTGTGGGGAAAAATTGGAAGGAAGATTGGCCCAATCACAAAATCCCAATTTTTTTAGGTACTAACCAAAAATAAATTCAATTAAAACAAAAAAGTTAAAAAAGCACCCAATTTTAAATATGAAGACAATTAACGAGGTAAGCGGGAAAGAGAAGTTTTAAATACCCTTTTTTCTTTTGGGAACCTGATTTTAAAAGGGGTATAAATAAAAATTTTATGATATTTAGTGTCACTTAATTAGAAAATGTATAAAAATTTTTTTAAAGAATAGTATTCCCAAAAAAAAATTTTTTTGGTAAATTTTTTGGGAAAAAAATTTAAACATAAAAATAAATTTTTAAATATTTCCCCCTTTTGAAAAACCCTTTTATTATAAAATTTTTTTTCCTGTATTTAGGTGCCCTCTGTACAGGGGCCCTCAAAAAAAATTTTTGGAAAATTATTTTAAAGAAGTGGGCTTACCCAAAGGTTTTGACAACAGAGGGAGAAATTTTAAGAAAAAACCCCGATAATTATTTTTTTTTGGTTGTAACTCGGGAAAATAATGTAAATTTTTTAAATTTTTCATAGGGGCCCCGTACAGAGGTCTGAGTTTATATACAGGCAAAATATTTTTTATAATAAAAACATTTTAAAAAAGGAAAAATTTTTTAAAAAAAGGTTCTTCTAATTTAAATTTTTTTCTGAAATATTTATTTAAAAAATTTTTTTTTGTAAAAATGCCCTTTAAAAACAATTTTATACAGTATTCAATCTGGTAAAAAAATTATAAAATTACCCATTTATGCGTTTTAAACCCGGGGCCGAATGTAGCCCGGATATTTTAAATTTTTTTTTAAAAAATTTTTTACGTGAATTCAATCGCTCTGATTCTTAGTCCCTTAATTTTAGTTTTCCCCCAAATGACGGGATCGTCAATTTCCAAAAACAATTATAAATTACAAAAATTTTTGGCCTCATTTAAATTGTTTTTTTTCAGCCCCTTTTAAACAGTCTCCCTATCCTCTCTTTTTCTAACCTTTTGAGGGTTTTTCACCTCTTTTTGGGCCCCTAAATACGTAGGAGGGGAAGAAAATAGCCATGACCCAAAAACAATCTATTTAGACCCCTTAAAACGACTAAAAAAAATTTAAAAGTTAGAAATTTCAAAGTAAAAAAAGCAAAATGAAAGATTATTAGATTCAAACCCGACCCTAATTTTTTGGGATCAATTTCCATTATCCGATTCAATCTAAAAATTAATTTACTCTCGGTTATCAATTGTCATTTTTAAATCTTTCCCCCAAAAGTATTTCTTCACAAAAAACCCAATAAGGATCCTGTAAAAGTAAAAACCCCCCTGTTTTTCTAGTTTATCTCCTCCCTACTTTTTTTCTACTAGAAAATTTTGGATTTAAAAAAACCCAATTGGTATATCACGATTTTCTTTTTCCCAAAGGGGGTTGGGTTGTGAATAACGCGAATTGATAGCCCAATGTTTTCCCCAAGAGGATTAGTAGAAGGATCGCGAATAGATCCGTCACAACCTTTTAAAGCTTAGACTTTACATAGTAGGGCTTAATTTTTTATGCTCACGTTTTCTTTTTGGGGAGGAAACTTTGTAATAAAATAATTTTTAAAAACCAAAAAACCCCCAAAAAGGGCTATTGGGAGAAAGATCACGGGTAAGGACACAAGTTGATTGTAACCTGGAAAAATAATGGAAATTTTTTTAAAACTTCTATTCCAAAGGGATAGTTCAGTTTAATTATCAACTTTTAATAAAATAATAATGTTGTGAAATAAGGCCCCCTTTTTTCAAATTTTTATGAAAAAATTTTAAATTTAAAAAATTTTTTTTAAAAAAATACTTAAAAAAATTTTTTATTTAAATTTAATTAACTGAACCAAGTATCCCAAAACATTATTCATTTATACGATTTTTAAAATCCTTCTTGGGCGTATCCCGTCACCTTTAAATAAACCCCCTTTCGGGAAGAAAAAGATAATCATTTAAAATGCGTAAATTTAATATATTTTCCTAGTTGAATAATAGATAGCTCTTTTTTAAAATCAATTTCCAGTCAGTTAATTTATCTGCTTTCTTTTTGAATTAATTCAATTTTCCTTTTAAATAAAAAAAAGTCTAAAAAAGTTTCTTTTTATTCCTAACATAAAAAAATAAACCCGGAAACTATATTATGTTATAAAATCCCCCCAATTAATGAAAAAACCTTTTAAAGGGGAAAAGGGTAAATTTTAAATTTAAAAATTTTTTAACTTAAAATAAATAAAAAAAAATTGAAATTAAAAAGAATTAACATTTAATACGCACAGCTGGATAATGTTTTTTTTCATTAAAAAAATCTTTTCCCGGGAAAACCCCCGACGCAAAATAAATTTTTTTTTTCTTTTTGATTTTTTAAATTTTATTGAAAAAGCGATACTTGCCTTTTCTTTATCAAGAATAAAATTATACTTGTGAACAGTGATTAGTTATAATTTCTTAAGGGGAAAAAGATTTTAAATAATTTTAACAATTGTAAGGATAGGGGTTCATCTATTTGCGGGGGGGGCCCAACCAGTGGCCCCCTGCCGGGCACTCGACAAAATGTTTTGGGGCACGCCAGCCCAAAAAGATTTTCATTTTATTTCCAAAAAAAGTTACTGTGAAATATTACGAACAAACGCGAGTGATCGGTCAGGGGGAGCGGGGATCCTATTTGTTATTTTCCTTTTCCTTATTATCGTGGACTACAGTTGCTTTATGATGCAAAAAATTTTTCTACCAAAACAAACCAATTTCGTTTACACAACTGTATTTTTTAAAAATTTATTTTGTGTTATATTTAGGACTTTTTTTAAAATTTTTTTTAAATATGGCTAGTTCAGCATAAGAACAAAAAGTGTAAGATATTAAGTGTAATAGAATTTAAACTTGGGAAAAACTAGAAATATACATAAAAATTAAAAAGGCAACAAAGCGGTCGTGTTTTTTGTTTTGGAAAAAGGAAAGGGATGGGAATATCGTCCGTAAATCGGCATTTTAAAAAAAACCTAAAAACCTTTTTGGTTTTTAAAAAAAAAGGCCCAAAAAAAATATTTTAACTTTAAAAAACCCTATAGCAAATTTTTTTCCACTTTTTTAGCATCTTACAATCCTAATATAAGTTATTTGTCAAAACACAATTTTGAAAGACAAAATCACACTAATGTTTCCCAATTTGAATTAAAGAAAAACTAAAACATTTACAACTATACAGTGCAAAAAATATTTTTTTTTGGGAAAAAAAAGTGGGTTTTTAGAAATTAGGTTTTTGTTTTATTATTTTTTTCCAAAATCCCGTCAAACTTTTTGACAGCACGCCCTATACCTCATTATAAATTTGAAAAAATGGCAAGTTGATCCATAAAGGTTCGCCACCCTGATCTATAAAAATTAAAAAATTCTAAGAATCACTAATAATATAATATAAATTACCAAAAAGAAAAAAGTTCCAAAAAAATATATTCTATATTTAATCAACGAGGATTTCCCAAAAAATACAAGGTCTATTGGCAAAAAGGGCCTTTTAATTTTGAACTAAAATTTAATGTAAGAAGAAAATCTTAGCTGCTATCTTTCCTTTTATTCCCATGCTAAAAAAAAAAACTGGCTTTTCTAATGGAAATCTTCCAAGGCTGATACCTTTTAGGGAAAAAGTAAAAAATTTTTATTTGACCCAAATTTTTTATTGCATTTTAATATTTTATCTGGGGATATTTTTATTCCTCCCCCCAACCCCATTCAAAACAATTTATGATAATTTTTGGGGGGAAAAATATTTAGTTTTTCTGGGGAAAAAACCGAGGGGGAAGTTTTTGGGTTATTCAAAAACAATTTTAAAAGGGGTAATTTTTTTTTTTAAATTTGACAAAACGTTTTCAAAAAAAGCGGAAGTAGTTTTTTGAAAATTTTTTTCCTTAATTGAAAAAAATAAAATGAGTTAACATTGAACCAAATTATGGAATAAAAAAAAGTTTTTTTTTTTTTAAAAAAAATTTTTTTCCCTTTTCGTTTTTTTTTTTTTTTTTTTTCACAAAAAAAGGGAAAAAAAACTTTAAATAGTTGTTTTTAACTAAATGCTATTATCGAAATTTTAGTCTCAAGAAAAATCTATTGAAAATTTGTGCCTTAATTGTAAATATACATTGTTAGTCTTATGTGAATAAAAATGTTTTTTTTCTCTGTTTAAAACAAGAAAAACTTTTAATAGTTGTCCTTAAATAATAACTATTTTCGTTATTCCAGTTTTAAGAAATATAATTTTTTGAAATTTTTTACATCAAAGCTTGTTTTTTAAAAATATTTATGTTGGATCAAAAAATTGGATGCCTAACCTTAAAAACAAAACATTGAAAATAATGTCATAAAAGAAGTATCATAACATCCCTCAATTTAAAGGCTAATCAGTATCCTAAAATGACAAAAATGTTGAATTTTATTTCTTCATTTTCCTGTGGCCTATATAATTGGGTAACTGCCCACTCAAATTTCTCATCTAATAACAAGTTAGTTTTATAATTAATATTTTGAAATTGTTCATGTTTTTCCAAGTTAAGATGTAAAATAGTTATTAAAATTTAACAAGAAAACAGATTTACAATTCCATGCTAACTCTAGTTTCCAATAATTTAAAAAAAGCATAAATCACAGAAAATAACTAAAAAAATTTTTTAAATTGACTATTTTATAAAAATTTAAAAAATTAAATTTGTAATTTTTTAAAAATTTTAAAGTAATGTTTTGGTAAACTGACTTTTTATTTTCCTAATATTATTTTATTAAATTATTTCATTGTATTACTAGTTACCATTGTTTATTTCATTTTATATTAATTATCAATTTTATTTATTTTGAAAACAAAACATAAATTACTTTTAACATTTCTGTCTCCGAAAAACATTTTTGAAAAAGGGCACCTTAAGACCTTGCCTTTGACAAAGGGCACCTTGGGTGTAGCCTTAACTTTATAACTAAAGTATTATTATAGAAATAAAAAATTGCTTATTTGAATGAGGAAAGATATTTACCTATGCAAATTAAGAATAAAGGGAAAGTTACGATCACTAACTACATCAGAAGAATTTTTATATATTGGTTTTATATTATTACCTTGATAAAAAACACTCATTAAATAAAAATCTTTTTGCAGATACTAGAAAGGATGCATACACATTACAAAATTATATATATAACTCATATATTAATATGTAATTCTCCTCATCTTACAATATTTGAAAAAAATCAAGAAAAAAGCTAAATGGTAGAGGCTTTTATTTCTCTTTATTAAAAATGTATAAAACATACATGTATAATTCCATTAAACATTTGAAAATCATCTACATTAAAGGGCAACATTCACAGCACAACATTGCTTCGGGATTCGTCATACCATGATTCTATTCGAATTCTCGACCCTCCTTTTCAGTCAGGAAGTAGCGGAAACTGTCAAATGAGATTTTGCGACCAACCTAACAAAAGGGAGGGGGCTCGTCCGAACATGTCACCTCTTTCTCTGACAACTCTACCCACGATTTTCCGAGCCGATGGTCATCCCCTTAACTAAGAATGCACCAGAATGTCTTGTTATAGATTGATGAACAGAATAAACACAAAAAAACAAAGATTTTTTTTATTGTATCCCAACATCAGTTGGTATTTTAAGTGGACGAATGCTACTAGGAAATGATAGAACTACAAACAATATGAGCAATTCTGGTAAGAAGGTAATAAAAATGCGTATAATGGACAAATTGGATATATATGAGCTATAAAAATCTGATCTTTTTCTACTTCGAATCGAAAAAACATATGTTTATGTAAATAATTTCGTGTGATAGCAACGAAAAAAAATCCTTTGCATGTTTTATAAAAAAAGGAAAATGGAAACAGTTTAAAATATTGAGTTGGGTGATATAAAATTGACATTAATAAATAAAATTGACATTAATAAAATAATACTTTCTCAAATTATTTAAAATAATTTCTACTTTAATAATTCCTTATATTAAATGATCAATAGTATAACTGACAGAGTACTGCACAATTAGCAGGAATTTTTTAAAGTAATACAAAAAATACAATGAAATACGAATGTCGTATGCCATAAACTTACTAGTTAAACAAAAAAAATTTTTTAATTTTATTACTGAAATTTCCCTAACTGTATTGCTAATTTAATGCAAATTAGTTGTCAATTGATAAAATATATAATAATTGTAAATTCATTCTCCAAGTAAAATTTATATCTTTCAAACATATTTTAATGTGATAATTGCGGATTTTGTGAAAGAATAGAACGCAATATGACTATTTTTCATCAGTGTCATCTAAATAATTATGTCCTTAAAAACGATTCTGAAAAACATTTTAATTTTTCAATTCTATTTCTAAATTAGCTTTAGTTCTTTTTTAAACGATCAACTTTATTATTTTTGTGTATTATTTTTTCATTTAATAAATAATAGATTGAGGTTCTTATTAAATAAATGATGGATATGTAATAGTACCTATGCAGACTTGTTGATACATTTCAGGAACACTTAAATAATTTTATATTATAGACAATTTAGTAAATAGTTTTACATTTATTATATCATTTTCATGAAATTTGAAAAATTGGGCTTATTAAAGAAACTTACGAAAGTTCTTAAGTAATTTATTAAATGCGAAAACTGTTTAGAGGTTTCAAATATTATTTTCTAAATTTCATATACTTGAAAAAAAGTTCTTTAAAATTACACCAAATGTACTGGTTCAATTTGATTGTACTAAATAATTTACCAAAAATTTTTTAGCTTTTATTTGTTGATAAAACTACGAATAAATCAAATTTTCACCATAGTTCACATTTTACAATATGAAATATTACATACATTTTGAAACTTTAAATAAAAGTATAAAAAAGATATAACACACACATATATATATGTATGAATATGAAATTTCTGGATATACATTTAAAAGATAAAGTAATTGACACTAATATATATTTACAAAAGAGATGAATTTAAATTCACTAGTATTAAAGCACTTCATTGGGAATGTATCAAAATTCAGAAATATTATTACTGATTACACACAAAATAACACAACGTTTTCTAATTTAAAAAAAAATCAGAAAATATGTAAAATTAGGAAAATCTTATTAAATACTGTTTAGTTGAAAAATACCCAATTATTTTAATAATAGCTATTTCATAAGGAAGCTCTAAATTACATCAATTAAATTCTTATTTATATAATAGTTTGTTACTAAAGAATATATTGTATACATATATATATCTATGTTAGACATACTTTTAATTACTCACATATTCTAATCACAGAGTGCGTAAGAGTAGCTCTTAAAATTAATATATTTCTATAATTTTGATTTTTAACATTGATGTTATTTTATAGACAAATACAAAAGCTTTTCAAGATTCACTCTTGTAATTGTAGTATTTAACTTAATACACTTACTCTATAATTATTTTAGAATAGCTAATTATAAGCTTTTTGCTGTTACAATTTAGCCAGTAATATTATGCTTTGAATTTGTATTTGTGTCCAAAATATGGCAAGAACTTTATTATTCTACACAGATTCAATGTGGTCTAAGCATTTTTAAATGCTATTTTAGATACCTTTTTGTTGGAATGGATTTAGGAATTATCCATTATTTTCAATAGGATTTCGTTCAGTATTATAAACAGAGACGGGAAATTGACTAGCCACAAAACTGGTTGAGCCCAGTGGCATAACGTACACCCCCGCATTGCAGAGGGGGTGGGGAAGAGATTGTAAGGGCTTAAAACCTGACTTTGCGGGAGGCCCTAACATTTTCCTTTTGCTATTGGTTAAATTCCGCTTTTACATAGTTTTTTTATTTATAAGAGCTGCCCTAAGTCAGCTATGTTAAAAATACTACAGCATCCCTATTTTTAAACTCCAGTATCTATTTTAGTTTCTTTTACCTTTGGTATTCAAATGATTTCTCTCTGATATAGAATAATAAAACTATATGTATAAATATATATCTATGCATTAAACATTAGAAAGAAATAATCTGCGTCCTCGATAAAAATTTTTATAGTTAATTATCTTATCAAAGGAAACACCAATAAACTATGGAAAAAATTCGAAATCGCTTTTAATGTCGGATGGATCTTAATTAATTCACTTAGTTCTTCAAAGAACATATTCTTTCAAAATGTTTAATTACTAGATAAAAAATTAGCTGAGCAACAATTCCAGTTGTTTTCTTATTCATTTCATAAGTTTTTTTTTGAAAGAAATATCTTAATATAAAAGAGAAAACAAAAGAAAGTAAAACGAAACTCTCAATATCATCACAAACTTTTTCGTACAGAATGTTTTCAAAGGAAAACAATCTTCAAAAACAAATATTCGCATTTCTTGTAATTTCCTTTTCCTCTTGGGTTTTCAAAACAAATGTTTAAAATGAAGGTACGGAACCAAGGAAGTAGGAGTAAGAGAACCGGATATAGAATTCTATGATTTAATTGTATTTATGAGGCACACAATTCTTATCTTTCCCCCTCCTTTACGTTTTCTCAATACTTTAAAAAAGGGACATGCCATTTTTATCCTTCTTTAACAATTCAAACCATTTTCTCATTATTCTACATTCATTCTTTACAAAAAATTCATTCATCAGTTATAAAATATATTAAATGAAGTTTTTTAACCCCCCAAAAACTTATTAAGTTACTAGTTTTATAATTTAACATGTGTAAAAAGAGTATATTTTAAAAGGGAAAAAAAGCTGAAATTTACTCTTGGTATGTTTAATTAATGTTTTCAAAGTCATGCAAGATATTTACATTTTTTTCAATAATGTACGTTAACAGAGGGAGATATATATTGAGTGATTAATATAGAATGTTGCAGACTAATACAGAATGTTTAAATAGGTTATAACATAGAATAATATATAATTCAGTTAGATATTTTGGGGTTAGGAAAGATTGTTTTGAATTAACAGCTATAATTATTCAGTGTAAGCTAGATGGAAATTAATATTTATATATTTATCTATTTAAAATATAAAGTTTATAGTTATAGAAATTGTACGCACAAATAGAATTTTTAAATTTTTGCATGTAGATTAGTAAAGATATTTATACTAGTTTATACTTCCGTACGTTTTATTAAAGCAAAAAAAAGAGCAAAAAATATTTACACGACTTTATATTTCAATTAAAAATGGTATTATTTTTTATATATATTTCTGCCAAAAATTTTATCATATTTAAAATATATTTTTCGCAGCAATGAAGTTTAAAAAAAATATCAAACTCCATTCCTTCAGAATATGTTACTTTATCAAGAATTGGTTTTTCAACAGGCTTTTTTAATATATTTTTATATCACAGACAGAATTAAACAAGACTATTATTTAAGAAATGTAAGCGCATAAGCAAAAAAAATGATAACATTAATAAATATCATCTACTAAATGATTCAATAATTTTGATTAAAATTTTTATTTGAAATGGAGTTTTCTTTATCAGTATAAATACGAAAGGAAGGAAAATTATTTTATGATATCAACCTAATTTTAAGAAATTCATTATCATTAACTTAAAGACAAATGTGACAGCTTTAGTGAATCATTACCTGTTTCCTTTCAAATAATAATTATGTTTATTATTTCTATACTAAAAATGTAATGAACAAAATATTTAAAGTAAGACTAGTAAAACATAAATTTGTTATTTCAAGGAATTAAATGTTGTTCTGAATAAAAGTACAAATAATTTCTTTATATTACTTTAAAATAATTTTTTAGGTGAATCAAACATTTTTAAATTTATTTTTGAAAACATTTTAAGGCTATTTTCTATTGAACCAACAGAATGCAACCTCATCCCATTTAAATAAATGGCAATTATAAACATAAATCTTTTCATTTAATTTTACTTCGCTCTGCTTAGTTTCTAAACCTTCGAATAAGGTAATTGTTACTTAAAATTCCATTCCAAACAAAGATGCCGAGTACTTTTTTAGAATAATTAATATTTTGTTCTCGGAGTTATTAATCTTTTTTAATTAGATGTTGCAACCCATTTTGAAATATCTTAAGTACACGATTACTTTCCCTCTCTCTCTTATTCAATTCTGTAAAAATACTTTGAAATTCTTTCTTGAATTATTCGATTTCAGTATTCCCATGATGTTTTGATTTATTAAGGAAGCTTAAGCTCTGGAACTCATTTGATTCAATGCACGTATTTGAATTCTGAGTGTGCAACTGTTTTAAGATAAGATGATGGATTATTATAAACAGTGAACTAAGAAAAAGAATTGCATCATAAGCTTATACATGGACTGGATAATCAGTTTTATCTTTAAAGACCCAATTTAAACGTTTTGTTTAGCTGAACTGACAACCAAAGCAAAGAAGAATATATATATATATGTGTGAATAATATACTAAATTATTATACACAAATAAGAAAGGAAATGGCAAGACAGTACAGGACAAAGTAAAATAGCCACTCAGCAAGATCATAGGCATAGGATTAAAATTGGAGGATTGGAAAAAAATAAGCTTTAAGGCTGTCTTCGACAAAGGTACAAGAGCTTGAACTAAACGAGGAAAACATTTTACAGACAGAAAAATGTCTCAATTTTCAGAAAGATTCATCATGTTATGATTTCTACATCTGTTTATAACATGGCATTTTTAAATTTTCAAAATATTCCATAGATAATTAATCTTTTTAGTTTAACGTGTACAGGAATAGCTCGTTTAGCATTACCGCAAAGGAGAAAAATACAAAACACATTTTATACCAGAAGAAATAATAGTATTGTAACAGGTCTATTCGCGTTCTTCCTACTAATCCTCTTGGGGAATAATGATTTCTTTAAGTATTATTCTGTTTAAAACTTTCCTCTGAAGAAGAAGATGCGAATTATTCAAATCAAGGCTTGTATTTAAAGATTAGCTTTCAGGTAAGAGAGAGAGAGGAGGTTAGAAGCTAAAAGATAGCAGTTAGGGATTAACATAAAGCTAATCGAGAACGCTTCGTAGATTATTTGATTAATGTTTAAAATTGACGATTTGGTCAATTATTTGTTTAAATTGGATTAGTGTCGAATTGAAGTGTAGCCTAGTGTCGGCTTAGATTAACTTAGAACTTATCTTCAAATATTAAGAAGGTGTATTGCCAGGACGTGCTAAGAGTAAGTGACCCGATTTATAATTAAATCTTTAATTGTCTCCTTTACATCGCTATTGCTACCATATTTATCCAAGGTGTATTTCTTAACTTAGGTTGTTGAGAATCGTTAATAAATTGAGTTTGTTTTGATTATGGATAATCTTTCTCCTAACCGTCGTGCACTAATGAGAATGGGATCGGCCATCCATTGCAGTATGATAAAATATGCTACCCTTTATAAAATAGCGAGGCAAGAATGTAATATTAATATTGGAGAACTTTTATATCTGAAAAAAACATTTTAAATTCGGGTTCTATTCTTTAACATCAAGAAAAGACAGCCTTAGGCAGCAACCTTCGTCTTTAGTAGCCATTATTACTCAACTAATGTAAGACTTCGGAGAAAAAATAGTCGGAGATAATGCGAGGAAATATTGTTTAGTACAAGATTCATTTACAAAATAAGAAGAACTTTAATTTAATAGCATTAAAAATAATTTATATAGAAAATAAATACATTTAAAAGCATGAAATTTATTCGTAAAAAATCTAGATTATCATAAAACCTAGTGCGTTACAAATAATCTATTTTTACTTAACTATAAAGAAAACAACACAATTGCAGGACGACATTTCTGGAAATAATTGTTCATAAATACATTCTTCAATAAAATTAACAACATATCATACTTAGAAAGTAACAATGTGTATATAATTTTGAATAATTTTTTGTAAAAAAAAAGAAGTGTAAAATACAAATTTAATAAACTGTAGCAAACTTGAATGCTATTAAAAAATAAACTGGAGGTGGCATCTATGACTAAATAAAATAATAATAAATATTAAATTGTAAATTAAATCAAACTAACGTTAAATTTACTACAAACTCATGATTTAAGGAACTTAATAGGATAATCATGTTCATATTCTCCTGTAATTTATTTTTAATATTACAAATGTTTTACTATTTTTGTCGAAAAAATTATAATTATGCTACAAATGGTTAAATATATTCTTATGAGCTGATATAGGGGTATTACTATTCAGAATGGAATTTTAACAATGTTAAAATAATCTCTCCGTAAAAGAGATATTGATAGTTAATTTTTGATTCATAAAAGAAGATTCATGTAGTCCAGATATTCAGATACCCTGTTGCAAAATGTCCATTGTTATTGTAAGATATGATTAAACCATTTACATACCTTCATCTTTACCTATATATGTATCTATTTGTCTATTTCTCTATATTATTCTATATTATAATGCAGTATTGGGTAAGATATAATTTGAAAGTATGTGTGCACTTACATTTTACGAAATCAAACCCAATCTTATGTGTGTGTTTTTTTGCAAGTATACACTAAAGTAAAATGAAGGGAATTACTTCTTTTTACCATTTTAAATACGAATATAAATTAACAAAAATAATGTTAGCATTTAATTTGGTTTTTTAATACTCTCAAATAAAAAAAAATATACAACGTTCTTTTCCCGATGATGTTTATGTAAATAAGACGTAAAGTGAAGAAAATTACATCATCTGGTGATTTATAAATATAATACTATTCTTATAAGCATTCCAAATAAGAAGGGGAAAAAGCTTAAGATTCATACTTTACGATTCATATTATAAGAGGATGATTATATGATAATGAGATTATATATATAATATAATATATATACATATATATATATATATAATATATATATATATATATATATATATATATATATATATAAGCCACAATGAAGATTGCATCTTCAATTTCGTCAAAAAAATGTCAATTGATTTCAATACATATGCTATACAAGCAGCATTGGTAACAATTGAAAGTTAATCTTCTTGGCAGGAAATAATTCCTAGTATTAAAAACATAAGAAATCAACTAATATGGATAAACACAATTTGTGAAAATTTTAATAACTAAGAACTCTCTCAACAAAGTATTAAAGTCCTTTATGATGTAAAACGTAAACTGACTTGCCAGAACGTTTAACTTCAAACAAATCAATTTAATTGCCTTCTTACGCTGTTTGGTTGAGATTGTATTCACAGTGCCGAAAGTTTATTTTAAGGATCAGGATTAAAGAACATTAACGCGTCGTGGAGAAATGTTTAGAAAAGTTAAATTTAACTTCGCTTTTTAAAATCAGGATTAATTATGCCATGCCAGATTTAAAATCAATCTTCTAAATATATCTTAAATAACTCAATTGTTAATAATTGTATTAGAGAAAATATTATAGAAATTAGAAGGATAAGTCTTCAGATTAAAATATTAAATATTACCGGATTGTGTGTATAAGTTTACACTATTTTTTTATTTTGGAATTCTTAAATATACATTATTTAATATAAGCATTTGTTAAGGAATAAGTTGCAAGGTACTAAATGTATCTTATCTAGGATTAAATTTAAAACTTTGGGGATTTATACTGAGATAAAGTTTTAGAAAACTGATACAATTACTTATTATAATGATTAGGAAACATTGAAATAATTGAAAAACAGCGATGATTATAAATTTGAGATACAATATCAATCAGGCGTTTAAGAATTAAAATCATTAATGAGATGAAAAATTAATTTTAAAAGATGTAAGCCAAAGAGCTACAAGATAATACGGTTAAATTATTACACATGTTAGCCACGAATGACAAAATTCATCTGCTGGCCACCGCAAATGCAACACCAAGAAAGACAAGAGATACACAACAAAATTTATTTTGTAGACAACATGTTTACCAAGTATCAAATGATTAAATTTATAGATTTCTGTGAAGTGTGTTTCCTACCAGAATCAGTAGCTAGAGTAGCCGCCATTGCTGGAGTTCACCGCTGCCACAAGTCTCGGCATTGATTCAAAGAGACTTTGGATGGGTTCTTGGGATACAACAGACCAAGCAACTTCCACACGTTGCCAAAGTTGATCTGGTGTGGCAGCTGGGGGTGTAATCTGGGTCAATCGTTGAGCAACCATGGGCCACATGTTTTCTATCGGCGAAAGATCCGGAGAGCGAGCCGGCAAGGGAAACAATTCAATCTGGTGATTGACGAAGAACCTTTGGACAATGCGTGCCACGTGTGGTCGCGCATTATCCTGTTAAAATATGGCTGTGGTTAAGCCCTGAAGGTAAGGAAGGACAACTGGCTCCAACACCTCGAAGATGTAGCGCTGGCTGTTTAAAGTACCGGCAATGCGTACTAGAGGAGTGCGAGAGTGATATCCAATACCGCCCCATACCATAATACCCGGTGCAGGACCAGTGTGGTGGTGCATAACGTAGCTGTTCCGCATCCTCTCTCCACGGTGTCTTCAGACTCGAATCCGACCATCGTGGTGTTGCAGACAGATGCGTGACTCGTCAGTAAAGACAACTTCATTCCATTCTGCGACCCACATCCTTCTTTCATTGCACCATTGGCGGCAGAGACGTCTGTGGTTCTGCGTCAAGGGTAGACCAAGCAATGGACGTCTTGCGGACAGACCACTCTGCTGTAAACGACACCGAATGGTACGCGCAGACACTTAATGATGCGTTACAGACTCAATGTGCTGTACTATGGTTCGTGATGTGACTGAGCAATCCATCACTGCCATGCGCACAATTTGCCTGTCCTCACGTGAAGTGGTGCACTAAGGTGGATGCGATTGACCACGTTGGTCCGTCGTACCCTCCTGTGTCCAACGGTCACATATCCGCATTGCAGCTGTTTGGTTTCATCCAACACGACTACCGATTTCCCTGAAAGATAATCCACAATCTCGGTAGGCCACTATTCTTTCTCTGCCGAACTCGGATACTTGATCAAAAGCTGAACGCCATTTTCTACGAGACATAACTGATCGTTTTTTGAAAAAACCATAAGAAAAACACAATTGCCGACCTTGAAATCGTCGAAATCTCCAAGCCTTACATAGCGCTCTGAGGTGGTGCCACAGAAGCGTGTGATGTGTGTCTGCACTGAAATTCTAATCATTTGCATATCTCACCTCCGCTAATGCATGCTGTAAATTTCATGCTATTTGCATGCTTCCTTCAGGGTGTTGCATTTACGGTGGCCAGCAGTGTACATACGTATACAGTGTTTTGTTTTTCTTATTTTCAGCAAGAACATATTTACAATGAAACCAACATCCAAATGATGTTCTGAACTTTTTTTGTCTATGTAGAGCGTATAGCTAAATACGTGATGTTTGAAAATGTAGATTCTATTAGAAGCAAAAACTAGACAAGATGGTCTTCTCTGTCTGATATATTCCCAGCTTATTTTAATACAATTATTCCTGGGTAAACTTTTATAGGAAAAACTGGTGTTGCTTCATAATTAATAATTACTTAAGCAATGTAGGATCCTAGAAAATATAATCGAAAATATTGGGGAAACTATAAATTAGTTATATGAGATGTTAAAGTTGCAACATAGATATTCTTGTTGGTTACAACCATTGAATAATTTTTTGTTATATGGTCCCTTAATATTATCATAATTAATTATTTTACTTCAAAACCCACGAGTAGCTTTGTATTAAAATCCTGGATGTCAGATTATACAATAAATAATCCGATAAAATCCTAGGATTAAAATAGTATTCAAAAGAATTATAAAAAGAATTATAGTGCTAAATTATAATTATTATTTTAAATTAAAGAAAACTGTAATTGTATTGTAATTGTAATTATTGTATTATAATAAAGAGAAACGTTATTAAATTTATTAATGTTACACTTAATGAATATATACACTGGTGTGTCAAAACTAAGGAACAAACACATTTTTGCAATTTTTTTTAGAAACGACAGAATCGTCTGTAGTGAAAATTCGTAGGTAGGAGTAATAAAAGTTTTTTTTAATTATTCGAATCAAATTCAATCAATTTTATTTTATACTAATTAAGGAAATTGGAAAGACAGCTACTTCAGACAATATTGCGTGATGTTTTAGTTTGGTTCTTTTCTGAAGGCGAGTGATTTATTTTTGAAGTTTTTCAAAACATTGGCACAAAAACAACGTCTGTATGATGGATTACGTTGGACAGAAGTTAGGAGATAGAAGGCAGGCGAATTCCAAGTGGAAGTATAAAGATGGTTCAATGCATCCAGAAATGTGGTTTTTTTATAATGGTACTAGTTTCAGGAGGCCAAAATAATGCACAGAAGACCAGTTACAAGCCACCGAAGAGCCACCACAAGTCAGGATAATCGTTGCTTGACCTTAACTGTTTGGCACAATTGGAGGATGACAACTATTTAACTCACAAATAAGCTCTCCGCTGCTACCAGTACCTCAGTTTTGAGGTATTCTGTTTACCGAAAGTTTAATGAGGCTGGGTTTTACGCCAGGAAATCAATCGTCTACATCTCAATAGCTCCAGATCACAAGAGAACCCACTGGACATGGGGGAGAAAAAATCGTTTTGGACGAGGCCAGTGTTGTTTTGACTGAAAAACCGAAATTCACAGATTCTTAACATATTCACATGTGGCGAAAACCAGGGATCCGTTGCCATCCCTCCAATATCTTAAAAGTGAACTACTGTGGCTGGGGTAGTGTTATGCTCCAGGCCGGGGATATGTTGGATAGTCAAACAGAGCTGCATGTCTTTTAGGGTGGTACCTTCCAACTCGGAGCTAAAGGGATGGTATCTAAGAGTCTTGCGTGAGACTTTTCTGAGGGGCAGTTAGCACCCAGATCATTTTTAAGGATGATAACAATCACCCTCATAGATCTCGGCTCATCGATGAATGACAGAGCAATGGTTGTCAAATTTTTCTTGAGATGCTTCAAAAAAAATTATCAAAAATGTGTTTATTCCTTAAATTTAGTGTTTATGCAATCAGTGTGTATATAGGATATTTTAAGTAGATTTAAATTTAAATAATTTGAAGAGGAAGTTTACGTAAAAATTCAATAGCAAGATATAAAATAATTATTATTGTCTTCCAATATCAAATAGAAAGTATTAGTTACCTAATTTATTGATTTCTCTATTGCGATTATTAATTTTAATGCGTTGACTAGCATAATTAACTTGACACTGTTTAAAAATATTATCACAAAACCTTCTTCTTTTTTCAAAAATTATTATATTTTATAATGTCTCAACCTACATATTTTAATCAAAATATTTCTCTATGTTTTTTTTAAAAAATATATCTGTATTTAGTATAAGTATCGACTATTTAATTGCATTTTTTCCCCTTTCTTACTTTTTTTCTTTTGGTCGAAAGTTAAATAACTCTGCCTCTTATTAACTAAACTTATAGAACAGGGAAATGTCCAACCCTATATCAAACACTTTACTTAAAATGCTTCCACACTATCGTGATTAGGTTTTATGTCCCATAAAAGTAGCCATAAAATACGAAGCAACAACAGCTCAATACTGCTGGAGTTTATCCAAACATGGTCTTACCAGTAATCAGTCCAAAGGCTTTTCGTAAATACTTAGTCCTTCTTGAATATTAAGCGGGCACTAAATCGGTTTCAGTACTAAATTTCATGAACTTAATTTGGTGAAAGTATAAGTAACCTGTAATATGGTTGAGATGAATTCATACAATGGCTTGATTGTAAATTTTAACTTGTCTAAATTTGCATTAAGCCAACTGCTTCAGTAGTGCAGCATAAGCCTTTTGTAATATAGAAAGCAATTTCTATCAAACATGTAGTTAGCAGCTTATTTATGTAAATACACACTACTTTTAATTAAAATCACGAAGTACCTGGATGAAACAAACGATTGGAAGTGTCATAATTTGTCATTGTTTTGTAAATTGCGAAATAAATTTTTAATAGGCTGCATAATGTTGATGCAAGCATAAAAATTGATGTATCAAGGGATAACTACAACGTATCGAGAGTAATTGAGCTGTTAAAAAGGATGAAAAGCAGAGCTGTAATTATTTACTTTAAGATACGTAATATATATTTTGCACAGCTGGAACTAATCCAAAAATTCTGTGTTCAGTTTTAAGAGTATTTAAAAAGGTTTTATCATTAATAATATACATACCTGAAACAAAAATCGCTTAAAATCTCTAAAAATAATAGAATTATTGAATAAAGGATTATTATATAAGTCAGTGCTTTTTATCATTATTCAATAACAGCTAAGATTATTAGCTCACATTTATTAAATTGTGTCGAGAACTATACTTTTTACGATATTTGTTGTGTGTCCAAATATTATGATTTATTATCCACTTTAGCTGTGTAGTCGTTGTATTTTTATTTGAAACATTTTCAGTATAACTCTTGGATATTTGTGGGATTCTATAGACGTCGTTAATAATGGGATCTGAGAGTTATATGGAAAGAAAAGTCGTGATCTCTTTTAGGAAATGTAGGAATACTTTTATTTTAGATTTTTGCTGTGCTATAAATCATTTTTCAGAGACATTTCCTAATTCTCTTAAAGAAATTGAGCTTACTAAAATTTTGAAGGAAAAAAATTGAGATTTGGCGGAAATGAGAAATTTTAGACAGCATTTATTCTTTGGAAAGAAGTTATTCTTTGATTTCAAAAAACATATTTTGGAGGAAATGGGAATGCAGCCGATTTAAAATAAACTCTTAATCGAGGTCACAAGAAACTTCGCATGTAAAATAAAAGAAATGATTTTATTTTGTATAAAATAATAAATTTATGTTTAATTGTTGTCTGTTTTCAGAAATAAAAAGCAGTAAGAAGTTTTCTCCGACACTAATTTTTATGCGAAATGAAAATTCTTTTGTTAGCTCAGTTTCCCAAAATTTAGGTGAAATCTCTTATAAAAAATTTTTTTAAAACATTCTTTTAACAAAAAACTATGTTTTAGTCAGTAGGGACGAAAGCAAAATAGCAATAAAAATAACATTTGGTGATACATCTTCTTGACAAATTTTCGGAATATTTATAAGCATAGAATAACATAAAATATTATAACTGCATTTATATTTATTCCACTAATTTATTGGTATTTTTTTACTTGCTGTTTGCATATTAAATATTTTTTCGTTATTTTTAGCTACTTGAAAAATTTCATGAACTGCATTAGAATATACTAGTATTTCATCTTTTTTGCATACATTATAAAATCGCTTACATGTATTGATGATAGGTCAGTAAATTAGTTTAGTTTTCAAAAAAATATTTTTCGTCATTTTTCTATAAATTTCAAAATGGAGAAATAATACCCATTATGATTCATTACTTCTTTAAATTTTGCATTTAACGATGAAATAAATCCCAGAGGAAATTGAATTACTACGACATCTTGATTAAAGCACTGCAATATTTAACTCTTCGTCATATACAAATTACTCTTTATACTAATTTTACTATTAAAACACAACAAATAAAATTTTACATCAGGGGTCGCGGCAATCTTTTAGCTGCGGCTTGCCAAACCAATCTTCCGATATGATTCAGCGTGTCACACAATTCGATTCCCGTGATAATGCGTGCAGAGTTAGAGAATATAGATCAATAATATATAGGTGTTTATAGTTTTATTATAAATTTTTTAATTTCGCTTCATTTAAAGATATTTCTAAACACAAAAATAAACAGTATAAAATATAACTATTTCTTCAAGAAAAAATTGAGCATACATTATGCATTTTAAAACATATTTATTAAAATAAATCTATAGTTAAATAAAAGTTTTAATTTGAACCTTATTGCTTCCACCACTCTACATACACTTTCATATAATAAAATCAGGGGTATAATTTGTGACTTTCAATTTGAAGCGATTCTGAGCATTCAGTTGTTAAACAATCTCTTTATGGACTCGAAATATTTTTCATATAAGAAAAGATTTTTTTTACTTAGATACGTAGAACTAAAAGCGGAAGTAGAGTACACATGCAATTTTTTCTCTTCAAACAATTAAAACTCTCCAGAAATGGCATTTAATATTTTAAGAAATAGCTGTAAATTTTTCTTTGGATTTATCTTTCAGAATTTTCTGTAATTCCGTAAATGTCCATAGTTCCAACCACTCAAAACATGACAAGTTTGTAGAGTAGTGCAGAGTAGAGTGGCAAAGAGAATTGTACCATGTGCCACGTTGGGACACGTGTCATACGTTGCCAACCCCTGTTCTATAAAATATAAAATTTTGAGTTTAATATTCTGCCGCTATTTGACTTGCTTTTTAATTTACATCACACTCTGAAGGGAAAAAAGAACAATAAGGAAATAATTTGAAAGTT
>BMAV01007449.1:5064-38277 GCA_019973955.1 Trichonephila inaurata madagascariensis
GTCTTTGAACTCCGCCCTCGCCACGCCTTCAAACGCCCCCCCCCCCCCCCCATTCTTTGGAAGCAAGGGTAAAAGTAAAAATTATTGAATGGTGCATTGAAGAGGTATTGATTCCAGCAAAGTATGAATGTGTCCCAATTGAGGAAATAGTATACACTTACGAGAAAGGAAGATTACAATTGATGGTTAGGAATGGAGATACGATTTGAAAGTAGGAAAAAATCTACATAATGTGTGTACATGAATCTTCTAAAAAGTATGGATATAATAGGATTTTCCTGGTGATGTCATATGAAAGGTTGTGATAAGCGAATTGGCATTGGGAAAAATGATTGACTGGAAGGATCCAAAAATCAATTTTGTAACAATAATTCAAATTTTTTACAGCTGGTCAAAAGAACTGACATCCATCGAATTGGAAAAAGAACAGTTAGATATAGCTGATAAAACCGTTAGACTGGAATAACTACCTGGAAAAGTCTGTGTTGCCTAATCATTATGACAGAATGTCAGAGAAAAGAAAAAAATCGGGGAACCCAGAAATCCCGTTGAAATTGACGAGGGTCTCTTTTCAAAAGGGAAAATTCAGGTTTGAAGAGTTTTGCAGGAGCAATAGACTTTCGGTGGGATTTGGCGGTAGAATAACTCATGTTTTCTTGTTAAAGTGCCGAATGGAACAATTGTTACACTTTTAGAAAAAAATTAAAAAAATATCAAAGGGTCCCCTTTTTTTTAGAATTCTGGAAATTATACAAAACTGAAAGCGGAGAATTTCGAACATTTTAAAGTTAGCCATCATTGCAGTTTTGTTGATCCTGAAAGGTGTGCACACGCCTAAAGTCGAAAGTCCATTGAGTACCTCCAAAGAGGGCAAAAAAAAACACCGTGGAACTGCTAGACGCTTGTTAGAATCATATCTGTGATAATTCATGTGACGTCGTATTCACACTGAAGACACATTTATAGCAATTTTAAATGCTTTAAAGACAATTACTGCGCTCTTATCGTCTAAATAATGCAATTATATCAAATGTTTCATTTGTTTATTGTGTGAGTTTTATTATTTTTTTGGAAAGTAACGTATTTATTCAAATTTATGGTAATGGTCTCAATTTATGACGGCCACATCATAAAGACAAACAAATGTTTTCCATTCAATTTAAAATAGACATTAAACTTAATGTACTTGTTGTTCTATTTGTAAAACTCAGATAAAATTTCAAATTTCATAATTCGGTAAAGATGTTTAAATGTTATAAAAAAAATTTCTTCAAAAAGATTTTTTAAAATTAAAAAATAAAGTATTTTATGTACATACTTTTAAATAAAATGCATTTTGTATACTTATATTCTTTTTAAGAGAAGGTTCTGCAATCAGCAAAAGATTGCAACAACGAGGCGTGTGAACTGATTAGCTGTAAACACAAGATAGCTTTTAGCATGTGACTATGACGTAGCATAAATTTTTGTATTGATTGGCTAGAATTACTTGGCTGTCATTATCATGTGACTAGGACGTTACAGGAATTTAGCTCATTGCTTACAGATAAATAAGTAATGAGCATTCTCAAGAATTAATTTCTGCTTTTGAGCCGAATGATCGTATCATTTTGCGGTGACTTATGATTTGGTGACACCTTTTCATTTTGTGAAATTGGACGACGGTATATTATGCAAGTACTTAAGTCTTATAAAAAAGTTTTTAATGTAATTTTCTTTTCTTTTTTTTCAAATGTAATGTAGATAAATTAAATTCAAATTTTTATTATACACATATTTTTAATATTATTAAAAATTGTGTATTTTTCCAAAAAAGCTTGAAAAATAAAGACTGTGTGTGATAAAAGTAAAACAGAAGAGTTGCCAGGACGTAATGGGCCCAATTCATGATGTTCACATGATAAAGACAAACACGTGTTCTTCATTGAATTCAAAACAGACATTAAACTAATTGTACCTATTGTTCTATTTGTAAAATAAAATTTAGATAAAAATTTCAAATTTCATAATTGTGGGTAAAAATGTTCAAATCTTATCAAAAAAAAAAAAAAAAAAGCCCACAAAAATTTAAAAATTTAAACATTTTATTTTTATTTTGTGCAAATATTTTTAAATAAAATGCATTTTGTATATATATGTAAGTTATTATTGTTGATAAATATGTAATTTTTAAGAGAAAGTTTCTACAAAGAGCAGAAGTTGGCAACAACGAAGAGTATTCCTTGATTAGCTGGAAACACATAATTGTATTTATCGTATGATTATAACGTCACATAAATTTATAAGCTAATGGGCTCAATTCATGACGTCACATGATAAAGACAAACACGCGTTCTCCATTGAATTCAAAACAAAAATTGAACTAATTGTACTTGTTCTATTTGTAAAACTTCAGATAAAATTTCAAATTTTATATTTGGGAAAAGAGATGCTTAAATGTTAGGGAAAAAATTTTTTTTCAAAAAGATTCTTTTAAATTAAAAAAAATCATATTTTATGTTTATACTTTTAAATAAAATCCTTTTTGTATACATATGTACTTTTTCAGGAAAATTTCTGCAAAGAGCAAAACTTTGCAACACCGGAGCGCTTGAACTGATTAGCTGGAAACCACCATTGGTTAAAAAAAAATTGCATCAAAATTTGCATTCAAACTTTAACATCAACCCCTCGATAGTTTATAATGACTGCAATAATTTGCCAATGGGCTAACTTCATGACAGTCTCATGATAAATACAACCACAGATATTAGAATTATACTTGTTGTTCTTAAATTTCAGATTTGACAATTAGATAAACATGTTCAAATATTTAGATTATTCAAAAAGTTTATCAAATTAAAAAAAAATTATGATTATTATTCGTGTATTTTTAAATCAAGTGCACTTTATTTACCTGTGTGGATTATTACTGGTCACAAAATATACTTTAAAAAAATCTACAAAAAGCAAACGTTGGCAACAACGCATAGCATGAACTGATTAGCAGAAAACATGTGCTTGTGGTTATCATGTGACTATGACGTCACAGGAATTTAGCTCATTGTAACGATTAAATAAATGGATAAATTTAATTTTGCGACTATTTCATTGAAATCACAAATCATCTTACTAACAATACAACAATTTTCGCAGTAAAGTTTTATCCCTCACAACAAATACACACATATAAATGTGTGTATTTGTTGTGTGTTAAATGTATGTACATATGTATTATACATATGTACATATGTGTGTGTATATATGTATGTACTTCTATATACATATATGTATGTACGATATTTATGTACATGGAGTCAGGTAATATGGAAAATCGAGGTTTTGGCTCTGTTTGTAGTTGCTAATGCGAGGGGAAACTTTAAACTGCAGAAGAAAGATTATCATAATGTATATTACAGTAAGAATTAACCATTTGTTATTGCCATACAATGTTCTACAGAATAAAGTACGTTTTGCGATATTCAAAAGAGTTTGCAGGCAAGTTTTCAAACATTTTTACTTACTAGTATACATGTGTGTGACTTGAACATTGAACTTAAGCATAAAGTACTCTTAAAGAATAGTAGTTGGTAATATACTGTGGACGTTTTTTATCTGAGCATGTTTTGTCCTTTAGTTTAAAGATTCATTTTCCAAGATATGTCGGGTATTACGGAGGTATTCCATAATACCCGACGTATGAATAGTATTCCATATGACCCTACAAAATATACCGAATGGAAATAAAGTTAAAAAATGAATTTGAAGTATAATATTGATTGCTAAGCATTAGTTATTAATTTTATAAATAGTTATATAAAGCTCCATTTAAAACTAAATAACATTCTTTAAAAGGTGAATCCATTGGAATGGAAACGAAACATAAACAACAGGTAGGAAAGCTGGATCTTCTATAGTAAGGTACTCCCCATTTAAAAAAGTGTTAGAGGATAAACTTAAGAAAATGATCAAAAGAAGGAACCAGAGGCTTGAGAACAAAAGAACATTCAGACACTTTGTTATGAAATAAGAACAAATTTCTAGACTTAGAGGTGATTTCAGTATTAGAAGCTATGAATCGTTCCATTCTGGTGGATCATCTGTAATGCACTTCATGTCATTAATTGAAGAACCAGAATGACACTGAATGTATGTAACGGAAAATTTTCTGAAGATCAGCGAGGAGAAATTTGGATTAAATGCTTTAGCTGTTTTCTGTGGGCTCACCTTGAATGTACTGGAGCAGAGATAGAATCTTATATTTGTAATTTTTGTAAATAAACTCAAAACAGAAGTGATTTTCACGTATTCTTAAAAATTTGGCTTTTATGCCAAAAATGACTACGTTTTATGAAATTTTAATTAGTTTTCCAGTGATTTAAGCCACCTATTCCATGTAACCCGATTATTCCATATTACCCTCCATTTATCATTTTCTTTTTAAAAATAATTTTTTATAATAACAAAATAAATATTATACTTTTTGGAAAGTGTACTTAATTACAATCGTTTATAGTACATATCCATGATGGTTTTATAGATTTTTATCAAAAACAGGTAAAGTCAGTTTTAGAAATGTAAATGGTATTCCATAATATCTGATTCTCATTTACGTATGTATGTGTGTGTATGTGCATACTTATATTTATGTTCAGGAACATAGAAAATTTAGTATTGAGAATGAAACAAGGTACAATTGCGTAACTTTGCAAAATAGTTGAATGGTACCCAATATGAAAATGATCGAAATTTGGTGCCAATTCACATGACCACACATCCTGCAGTGCACTGTTATCAGGAAGTTGGTCATACATAACAGTGACGTAACGAAGGATATTAGGGCCGCCTGCAATGTCAGGTTTGGGGCCCCAAACTTGATCTTACAAAGGATTGCTAATCCATAACGTAACATAGGCCTTGGACCTCCTGGAATCCAGCTAACCCCACTATGCCGGGGTTCCGGGGATGTATGTTACGCCATTAATATATGAACTGGCGTAAGAATGGAAGATTAATAAGGCACAAGAAGATTATAGATAAAAGTTAATCAGCTTTGTCCCCCTTCTATTCGAAGAAGCTGAAAGAAATACATCAAAATTTCGATTTTATAATTTCAAAGTTTTTATGAAAGTGAGTGATATAAATATAATATATAGCTTTTAGTAATTTTTCAGAGAAACGAAACAAAAATTCGATACAAAGTATGAAAAGGCTTAAAGTGTTTGCTTTTTCAGAAAAAATAGAATACTTTTACCTGGACGTAAGTTTTTCCTTCGAAGACATTGAAATCTGTTTTGGTTCTAATGCGATATTTCGAAGGAGTATTTTTATTTGAATTGTCTTAGAGGTTTAATAATAAAGTACAATATATATATATACATCACTAACAAACAAATTACCATGAGTTTAATTCTCAATAATTTACAAAGCATTTTTAAAAATAATTTTTGAGCTGCATAAAATATGTCTTCATTTGTAACTTGCACACATCAATTTTATTTTTTACACGTTTTCAGCGAAATCGATAGAAACATAAAATACCACAGATTTTTTATATTAATCTTTACATGTATATAGCAAAGATGTTTTTTAAGAAAAACATTGAAATTTGTATTTGAAATCTCAGGGAGTGCATAGATATTTAAGCTAAATATATTTAATAAGAAATTCATATTGATACCATTATTTGAAGTTTTTAAAAGGTGGCAGAAAATGTTTCAAAATTAAAGTCGAAAATTGATAGAAAAGCACGTAAAGAAAAAAATTTATTTTCACAGGACAATAACTTAATATAAAGGAAATTAATATTGTTTATTGTTTTTCTAATTGATATGCTTAGTACTTAAGTAATTTGAAAGCAAAATACGTTACAGAAATAGTGATTTTAAAAACATTTGTGGGAAAACGGGAAGTAGGATTTCAAAAGTACCAAGTTATTGGAATTTTTTGTTTTTATGTATAATTTATACAAAAATAAATAATTTATACAACATTTTTGCTTACATGTTTAATTTGCTAGATATGTTCGTTATTATTAGTATCATTATGTACAGAAGTTGATGCGTTTCGTTTGAAAAAGAACACCAATAACCTTTCATCAAGTAGGATTTAGATGCCGAATATTCTTTTAAAAATCTTGGAAAACACACTATGATAAAAAAAATTTTACAAAAGTGTTTAAATTCATTTTTTTGTCTTTATATGTATGAGTGCTAAAATAGTGAAAATATGAGAGAGGTACTTAAATAATCAAGTGCTTCTTTAATAAAATAACAAAATAAAAATTATATATGAATTAAAACTATTTAGTTTATAACTTATTTATTAACCTTATTTAAGATAATGTTTCAACCTCAAACTATGGGCATCATTCTAAATAAACAATCATAATTGTGTTCACTCGGGGAGCAAATTCCGTACATTTTTTTAAAAATCTGTTTGGGTAATTAATATATGCATACTTACTGTAGTATCCATGACGTTTAAAATCTATGAAAATAATTCCTTGTGGAAGAAAAATATCACGAATTATTTCACATAATTAATTTAAAATCTTTTTTAACATACTTTTTTACAATAGTAAATGATAAACTTGTCACTTTAACACTTATTCAATCACTGTGATGAAAACAAGGAAAAACCTTCCTGGCTGCAAGAAATTTTTAACACATGCGTTGTGAAATATTTTATGATAGATTACTTTCGCAAGAGCAGTCTTAACTAAGCAGCTGAAAAACCAGAAAGACAGATAATCCGTTCGCATGTATTTACGCTGAATTCTTAATCCTTCTTTTGTATAATCTTCATTCCACGATATCGTTAATAAGAGATTTAAACTTTTTAGAGTGGACATGGAATAATATCCAAACATCTTATTTTCCCGATAACTCTTTTGATTGTTCTACACCAGGAGTCGGCAACCTTTTAGCTGTGGTGTGCCACATCAATGTATCTGTATGATTCTGCGTGCCACACAATAGGAAATATTTGAAACTATTCGATTCGCAATACATGCAGGTTTAGGGAATAGAGGTCAAAAATACAGATGTAGAGTTCTATTGTACATTAATTATGCTCCAAAGATATTTCTTAACATCCGAATATATATGTCGTCGGCCTAATTATCAGAATGAGTAACTCCATCTGGGGTGCTAATTTGATTTCCAAGTGCTGCGCGCTAAGTTGTTGTTTGTTTTCGCCAAGATGGGCGATAACATTACAATATGGTTACCTTTATATATGTATCGTGTGATCATGTGCATCGTCATTTGTATCGTAGCCAAGCGCTACGATTTGTACGCGCAAAGCGCTGTTTAGCGCGATTCCTTAATCGCGCTAAACAGAGCTTGCAGCGTAGCACTCGAATATCAAATTAGTTTTCTTTATGGAGTTACGCAGTCTGATAATTAAGCCGACGATGTACTTTATAGATTTACCGTGAAAGGTTTGCCATTGGCAGCTACACAATGAGCGACTACGAAGCTAATTCGGACGCTTTGGATGAGTTCCAATTGTTTCACAAGTGAGTGAGTGAGTGAATATTAACGTCGCACTGTTCAGCTACACGAGGACTTTTGGCGAAGGACCATGTAATTTCGAACTATGGTCAAATGACGTGGATGTCACCAGAGCTGGCACGTTTGTCCCCGTAGAACAATGGATAACGCGTTGGGCTTCTAATCCAAAGGTTGTGGATTTGAATACCACCTGGAATGCCCTAATTTCTAAGAAAGTGATCTCTTTTTACTGTACTATTTTATTGGAGTAATTAAATTTAATTAATGAATAAATAGCAACAGACAAAAAAAAATAATAGTCCTACACCCTATATCAGGGATGGTGAACCAGTGGCAGATGCGTCATTGATGGCACACGACACCATATTTTTGGCACGCTAATGATCAAAATGGTTTGTATTTTATTTCAAAATTTCAAAGTTCCCTATGAAGTATTTCGAACAAATGCGAGTGATTGGTCACGGGGCACCGGTGAGCACACTCATTTGTTATTCTCTTGCCTTAGTTACGTCGTAGACTACAATTGCTCATGATGTAAGGTTTGTCTACGCATGGCATAGTCAATTTCGATGACACAACTATATTTTAAAGTTTATCTGTGATATATTTACGATTTTTAACTGTTATTTAACATGGCTAGTTCAGCAAAAGAACAAAAAGTGCAAGATAGTAAGTGTAACAGAGAATTTCAAATTTGGTGGACCCAGAATGAGTGAGTGATTGAATGAATATTTACGTCACACTGTTTAGTTACACAAGGGCTTTTGGAGACGGACCACGTAATCTTGGACTATGGTCAAGTGATGTGGACAGCACCTGAGCTGACGAGCTGATCTGAAAACACGAGGCTATTGCACTATAGTGATGACTCTACAACACAACAAAAAACAACATAAGCCATACGAACGAAAAAAACAACAACTAAGTTTTTGCTCCAGCACACAGTGTACTGTCGATACTTATAAGTACCACAAAGTTATTAAGCTGTAAAATTAATTATATACACTTCTCGCTTAAAATAAATAGTCAAATTGTTGTCTAAGGTCTTCCTTAACATGTAGAAAAAATAAGACACACACTTATCTTTTGGCATGAACTACTTTTTCGGAACAAAAATGACAATCTTCGAAATCCGATCAAAATGTCAGCTGAAAACGCAACATCTGCTATATAACTATTCGCCTTCCACGGTAAAATACTCATCATAGAACCCGTTTTGCCATATATCTTGAATGAGTGGATTTAAAAGAATATTTCTGATAAGTATCGCTAGAGAATTCGTAAAAATGGTTATTCTATGTAATTTTAAAATGAGAGTGGTATTTATAAGTACCGTAGGTAGATAAAGAGTTAAAACTTTATGTGATAACTTTGCAAAGTCATGTGTGTGTGTAGAGTGCTACTGAGAATTGTACCGTTTGCCACATCTGGCACGAGGGCCATAGGTTGACGACTCCTGTTCTACAGTGATAGCTTATCAATGGCGTACATAAAAGCAAAACGAAGACTATTGAAAAGTGAGGACATTGAACCGGTAGAATTACTGGGCATCACCCCTCTACACACGCAGTTGTGTTGTATCAAGACTCAATCTTTGAATCGACGAGAAAACGCCAATGACGATCTCGTGACCATGTTTTTTAAGCTACCATGACTAACCTGAACTACTTTGTATCAAACAGCTCCAAGCATAGCGTTAGATAAAATACCAGAAAGTTTTAAAATATAACATAAAATTAATAAAAATGTATTTAAACGTTAATTTATTAAACGTAACGTTGAAGCCATTATCTCCTCAATGTAATTATTGTTCTTATATAATAATGTAAAAAAAAAAAATTTGATATTGTTAGTGAAATTATTTCTCTGTTATTTATCTCTCACGTAGTTTTAACTAATCGTTGCGTGTACTCAAATTACGCGAGTCTGGAGTTACGCGATGAAATCTTCTACTTAAAAATAACTTCACCTTTGAATTTTATCTTCGTGTTATCTAAAATTTTATGAAACATTTTTTCCTAAATTATTATTTTACTTCGTCTCCGGGCCCAACTAAATATACTTCATATGTATTTATATGTGAACTTATACCCGACTTACATGGTTATCACTCAGTCTCACCTATGGCGTAAGTTTGGGGTATTACTGAACTAGGTCAGTGTTTCTCAAACTGCGGGGCGCGCCCCCCTTGGGGGGTGATAACTCTACGAGGGGGGGGGGGCGCCCCGCAGTTTGAGAAACACTGCCCTATATAAAGGGCGCGTACATATTGAAAAGTCGAAAACAAAAGATTATTTAAAAAATTATTAATTTACTGAAAGTAAACAAACAAAATACTTTCAGATATAATAAAATGTAAAATACACGTTTACACTGGTATAATATGCTTATAAATGTATCAGTTCTGTACAATGTATTTTATTATTAATTTAACAATACTAAGCTAAGAATAAGTTTCATAATTATCAGTGATCACATGGGCTTGTATTATCACTTATCTTGACAATTTGTACGGTTTTTAATTATTTCCTTTACTGCCGATTAAAAGTTACGCGATTCTCTCCCCAATGCCACTGTTTTTCACGTAGATGAGCGTAATTTGGTGTTTTTTTAGGGAGAGGAAAAAATGAGTAAATATATATATATAAGCAAATCCTGTGAAATAAGCAAATCCTTCGCAAACACTGTCAAGGTCCTCTTATTTCATTCTAATGCCTTCGGAATAATTTTACGGAGAGTACTGCACAAAAAAGATCTAACTTCGGAAAAACGTATATATACGTCCAGAAAACTAATGCTTTGTCTGAGCGAGACGTTTATGTACGTCAGTGGCACGTAAGAGGTTAAATTCGTATTGTAGCTTTAATGTCAAAGTATAGTATTATTGAACTCAATACATTGTTATTGTATGGAGGGGGGCGCGATGAAAATGATGATGGAATAGGGGGTCGCGTATATTGAAAGTTTGAGAAGCTCTGAACTAGGTTAATGTATTTCTTATCGTAAATTGCCAAAATACATTACTACACGTAGTTACTGCAAAAAACACTTAGTACCTATGAGAAAGCGTCTAAAAAGAGAAGAGACAACAAGTTCTTAATGTGGAAATACCTAAAAGAAACGGAATTTAGTTTTTATACTTCGGGGTTTAACTACAACTTTCTGTTAGAATCCGTTTTCACTAAAGGTATATTAATGCATAGTAAAAAATTTACTTTCAGGTATAGAATAGAATGCTATCTTTCTATCAGTCTGTCAAACAACAGTCTGACAGTCTGTTTTATTGGCTGATTATTAGTTGAATAGTCTGTTTAAAGACAACCAAAGAGTCCGTCTCTTCGACTGGCTGATTGTGTGTGCGTTTCGCAGTATCTGTCTCTTTAATTGACTGACATTGTGTGTACCTGGCAACTTGTGGCCCGTAGTACAATTCTCAGTGGCACTCTGCACCATTTAACAAATTTGTCAGTTTTTTAGTGGAGGGAAGTTGGTAAATTTGTAATTGTCCTTATTTGACAAGCACTTTCAAAATTATGGAAATTTACGGAATTAAGGAAAAAATCTGAAAAATAACTCTAAAAATAAATTTACAGCTTTTTTGTAAATTACTGAATGTCGTTGCTGGAGAGATTTAACTGTTTAAAAAGAGGAAGAATTGCATGTTCTCTGATTTCCGCTTTTGATTCTACATATATCTAAGTAAAAAACTTTCCTTAATATGAAAAATATTTCGAGTCCGCAAAGAAATTATTTAACAGCTGAATGCTCAGAATCGTGACACAAATTGAAATTCACTCATCATACTCCTGGTTTTACAATATGAAAGTGGAGCGATGCAAGTACTAATTTGGCATTGAAATTTTTATTTAACTATTAAAGGAAATACTTTTCTTTTACGTTGTCTATTTCTTATTTTAATAAATGTTTAAAAATACAATTTATTATTTTATATTTTCGTTGAAGAAATAGTTATATTTTAAGCTATTTATTTTTATGGTAAGCAATATCTTTAAATGATGCAAAAATAATACATATTAAAACTGTAAATCTAAATTATTGACCTTTATCCTCTAACTCTGCATGCATCATTGCGGGAATTGAATTCTTTAAAATATGTCCTACATCAGGGGTGGCGAACCTTTAGGGATCAACGTGCCATTTTTTCTAAAGAAGTTTGTAATGAAGTATAGACGTGCCGCAAATAATTTTGATTTCTTATTATTGGGAAAATAATAAAACTAAATACTAACAACACACAAAATTATATTTACTATGAAAACATACCTTTTGTACTGTATAGTTATAAATGTTTTAGTTATACGTGTAATTTTCAAATTAAAAAAAGTAATATTATTGTGAGTTCTGTTGTTGCAGATTGTGGATGAGAACTTACATTAGGATTGTAAGATGTTACTTTTTGTAACACATGATGAATGTAAGTTTTCTGCCAAACGGTTTCTAAGCAATTAATTTTCTTGCTGTAGTTCACTTTTTTTGACAAGAGGGTTTATGATTCGTTTCAAAATACCGTTTTACAGACGATGTTCTGCATACCACTATTCAAGAACATAAAACATATACCACTTTGTCGTCTTTACTAATAATTCCATGTTTATCGGTCCAACAAATTTGAAATTCTCTGCTACACTTACTATCTTGCCCTTTTTGCTCTCTTGTATATTATAGCCGTGCTAAATAACAGTTAAAAATCAAAAATATAACACAGATAAACTTTAAAATACAGTTATGTTAATGAAATTGAATTCTATGCGTAGACAAACTTTATATCATAAGTAATTGTAGTCTACGACGTAACTAAGGCAAGACAATAACAAACGAGTGTACTATCTGCATCCCCGCAACCGATCACTCGCGTTTGTTCGTAACACTTCATAGCGAACTTCGAAATTTTGAAATAAAACGCAAACCACTTTGATCACTGGCGTGCCAAAAATATTATGTCGCATGCCATCAATGGCCCGCGTGCCAGTGGTTCGCCATCCCTGTCCTACAGTGTGGCACGCTGAATCATTTTGGTAGATCGGGTTGGTGCTCACAACTAAAAGGTTGCCCATTCCTGGTCTATCTGTATGTCTTAACTTTTGCTTACAATGACAATATAATCTAATAATGACAACAAGTTTTTACAAATGTGAATTGAAGAAAAACACAAAATAAAATTTTATTTCAGGTATTAACTGAAACTTTCGGTTGGAACCCGTTCTTACTATACTGTTCTTACCCATTCATGTATATAACAGGAAATAACCAAATTACATGCACCTGACTTATGTTATGTTGTAAATCATCTATACACCAGATAAAAGAATTTTCACTATGAGCCAAAATTTAGACAGACAGATTGATAAATACAAAGATGTCAGACCGACAGACTGATAGACATACCAATCATGACAGAGTTAGCTTATTTTATACCTAGAAGTCAGTCTTATGAGAAATTTGGTTACTTTCTATTAAGGTATCAGACTATACGTTCGGAACCATGATTTTAAAAAAAGCACATAAATGGATAATTTTCATGATATTTAGTGTCACTTAGATTAGAATACATGTATAAAATTGTTTCAAGGACATTATGACAAAAAAAATTATTTGAATACAATATTTTGGCAAAAAAATTAACTTAGAATAACCTTTTTTCAAAATGTTCTCCTTTTGTAAAAAATGCTTCTATTGTATTAATATTTTGCCTGTATATAGCTCAGTCCTCTGTTCAGAGGCTCAACTATGGTTTTTGAAAAATTCACATTATTTTTAGAGTTACAACCCATTGAAATGATTATCGGCGTTTTTTTCTTAAAAATTTCTCCCCTCTGTTGCTGTAAAACATGGAAAAACCCACTTCTAAGTTATATATTTCAAAATTCTAGCTGAGCCTCTGTACAGATATCTGAGCTATATACAGGCACAAAATATTATTATAATAGAAGCATTTTTCCCAAAAGAAGAATATTTTGAAAAGGGGTCATTCTATGTTCATTTTTTTTGTCAAAATATTGTACTTAAATAATTTTTTATTGTAATACTATTCTTAACCCAATATTATACACAATGTCTAATCTAAGTTATGCTAAATATCATAAATATTATCCATTTACACGCTCTTGCAAAATCACGGTTCCGAACGTAGTCGTATACCTTAAGTGTATAGCAAGAATGGGTTCTAACTGAAAATTGCAGTTTAATTGAATTGGCATACAGTGTTAACAAAATAATGATTTTCTGCTTAATTTGAAATACTAAATCAAAAACAAGAAATATTCGAATAAAAGTAGAAAAAGAAAGAAAAACAAGAAAGAGTTGCATGAAATATATTTTTATTGATGTACTTGCATGATAAGAATTCATCTCGTGCTCCCAAATGATAAATATTAAAACATAAACTACAGCTTATACAAAGTATTGAAGTAATATTTACAAAATTGTTTTAAGATATTTTCATACAGACTCTAGATTTAAAAGAAAATATTTTTTCAGTACTTTTTACATGCATTCAGAATGAAGATTGTGACAATGAAGAATTCCACATGAATTACTGCTTGGCACGTTCATTTATACAAACCATTATTTAAAAAATAGTATCAGTTGTCTTTTATTCTAAAATCTGATTAAAATAGTTTTGTCCAAACTGTGTTCAAAATAGAAGCGCACTCATTTTATGAGTACCAAATTCTACCAATGAGACTCAAAAAAATTGTTTGTATTTTCCATATTTTTTTCTTAACGTTTTTTTACACTCTAGCACATTATATTCTACAATTAGGAATATATTTTTCATATTATACACAATATATAAACACTTATACATCATTTACATCATCATCAACTTATACAGTCAGTAATTCATATCTTAATATTTGAACTACTTTTGGAGAAAAGAAAGACGAAGTCAGTAAAAAAGCGCACTGTAAAAACACGATTCGAACTTTTAATTCTTTAGAGCTTAAAGTGTATTAAGCAAGAAAAATAACAATAATTTTACGATGTTCTTCCATATATTACAAACATAGCTCTAAATTTTTAATATTAAATAATTCACCTTTAAAATCAGTATGAAAAATCAATTATATAACTAACATTTAATTTTATGTAGCTATATGTTTACAAATGACATCATTAGAAATGCTAGATTTATTTAAAATAATTGATATCATTTTAATATTGTTTAAAAAATATTAGCAAAATACTTTTTCTGCAATGAATTGATGCATGCTATCAAACAATGTGCATTAATAAATTAATAATAAAAATACATGCAGTTATGATCATTATTGCATTTATTACTATATTATAACAAAGCAAAATAAAATATCCTTCAAATTAATTTTTTTGGCTTGTCACTGATAGAGTATTTCCAAGGAATTTTTTTATGAATGCTTATATTTTCAAAAGTCATAAAAAATTTGTGACATTCATTTGTTGATGATTAAAATAAGACCCATAAAGAGAACTTTACTTATATTCAGATAGCAGCTTGATGAAATATTCGTCGGAATCTATAAAAACAGATGTGGTTTATCCTGTACAGATAGACAAAAGATCCACTTTTAAAAATCAATCAAACTACATGATGTGGAAATATATATGAATTTGTTGAATTTAGAGTTTTCAAAATGACGGGTTGGTTAACTTTCCTAGTTTATTTCATTTAACTTACTTTAGAAATGTTTCTCTTAGAAACAGACGAGTTTCGTTAAAAATATCAACTCAGTTAACTCATTATTTTAACATGAAATTACATTAAAAATGATCACCCACCGATTAACTCTGGGTACCAAGAAAAGGAATAATAATGCAGGAATCTATGCTCCACAAATATGAAAATAGTTTTGTACAAACTTATACAACAACGCTTATCTATAAGCGGATGAATAGACACCGTATATTTCCAGATATAAGTCGATCCGTATATTAACCAAAAGTGCGTTTTTTCTTCAAACACTTACCCAAAATTTAAACCCTTATATAAGCCAAATTGAAAAAAAAAAGTTCCTGTACTTCGAATTTTACGAAAATATTGCAAAGCGGGCGGAATATTCTTCCCTCAAGTTACTGTAAAGTAAAACGCCAGACGCCAAAAACGGTATTTTTATTTCTGGTAACCCTATCTGAAAAAAAATAAAGCTAGTATATTTTTCTCCAATTCATTTATTATCCTGTACAATACCTATGCTATAAATACTTTCTGCGCCATTTTTTTTGTTTGGTCGGAAAATAAGCTGGAAGAGAAATCCGTAGACGGGACAGGATCATCAACCTATGTTTCAAGCCCTATAGGCAAGATTTATGAAGGAGGTTATGTTTCATGCCATGGGGATCGTATACATTTCGACATTCCCTAATGAATAAATGTGAATTTCACAAACTGTTTGAAAACTTATATTCAGAAATTGAATTTAAAAATTCCCGTGACCTTTTAGAATAAAAGTTTCATTGAAAACACATAAAAAGTTAAAAGGTAAACAACGTTTTCAATTGGCTAAAGGAAAATGTTTGAAAACAGTTATTCTAAGATTATGTTTTTTCCGAGGCGAACCAATCCGTATATAAACCAGCCCCCTTACTTTCACTTTAAAAAGTTTCCAAAATTTTTCGCCTTATACATGGAAATATACAGCTCTCAAAACATATGCTTACTTCTACAAAATAGTTTGGTGTCAAACACTGGTGACTAGATAAATAAAACAGTACTATTATTGTAGGCTTATATAATCCGTAATAACGCAGGTGAAGCGAATAATACAACGAATTCATGACAAGCACAAACTCCTTTCATTTCAAACTTATTTTCAGAGAAAATATTTCGATGAATTCATGGTGTCATGAAAAACTATTCAATTGTCACAAAAACAATTCCATCAATGCTTTTCGGGGGTTCTGTATATTGAAATGACATCACATAAGGTATTTATTTGGAGTTTTATTATAAATATCAAACTGCATTTTTCTTCTAATTGGTTCTTTCACAAGCTCATTACTGTATTTGATGTTTTAAATACCTTATGTAATGTTGCATCTTTTTGTTTTCTGTGTAAATGTACAACATAATTCTTGATGCAATAATACTGTTGCCATCACTCACCAACCCACTGCTGATGAATGAGAATTGGCTTTTGCTTTAACCTTACATTGGTAAATAAGTCATGAGATCGTATGGTATTCGGATTTTGAATACATGCGTGGAATTTTCCACTGAAGTAGAAATTGCACTTAAAATAACAAGACACACTATGATATTATAATCTGTCTATAATTACATAGGACATATCTGAGCCATTTTTTGTTTCTTGGGGCTTTGTATTGCAAGTTTCTGTACTTTTTTCATCAAAGGCTTCGTTATCCACTCCAGCTAAATTGTTGTCTTCTGATCCTAATGTATCCCAGCCCTGCAGTTTTGCAGAACCAAACATGGCAAAAAGGATTCCGCTGGTAAAATTTATGCCGGCAGATATATAAAACACTTTACTCCACTGCCCCAGTGTTTGCTGAAATGAAAAAGAATGACATTGGTTACTGTTTATTTACCATTTCCCTGCAAAAAAGGCTTATCGGTATATATGTAAATATTTATATATATATATCGATATATTGGTATATAGTTTGCTGTGTGCATAAAAAAGCTCCAAAACAAATTCCGCAGTTGCCCATATTTGACTAAGACTTTAGGTAATATGTGCACAATTACCGAAAATATAGACAGGTTGCATTATACAAAAGATAAGAGAAGTTGCCATCTCTTAATTTGCCTTTTCCAAACTTAAATATATTTTTACGCAAATTACATGTTTTGCAAATGTGATAAGAAATAATTTAAACATTTTTTATACATTGAATAAATTGTATCACAAAAAAATGTCCAAGTTTTTATCTATCAATTAAAAATAATCAAATGGTGAAAATCAGATAAACAAATTATTACACACAAGTTATTACATTATTATTATTAACACGTTATTAAATTATTATTATTGACACAAATTATTACAAACTTAAAGAAAAATAACATTTAAAGAGGACTTGTCTACGTATCAAACGCCCTGCACTTCTTACAATAATAAGAATTGCCCTCTATTTCGACACATTCCTCATGGAACAAGAAACATAGCATTGCACTCATTCCTATCCTTGATTTTCATCACAATATTTAGCACCACAAACAGGATAAATGCAGGATGCATTCTGTTTGCATATCATTTGCTTTTGCTCTTGCCACCACCTCTCCCTTCGAAATCTAGTTTTATTATGAAATAAAAAAAGTAGTGATTACACTGATCGAGGAATAAATTAAAAGCGGAGCGCGCACTGAGGCACGGTGTAGACAAAATAAAGGGATTAAGGACGCCAAAAAGAGAGAGCTTGGCGTGCGTTGCACTCCTATATCAAATCAGTAACACCGGTGGAGTTACGCAGTCTGATAACTAGGCCGACGATATGGTAACAGTATTTGTAGTTATTTTGAAATTATTTTCAGAGATTGAATTTCATAATTAGAAAAAAAACGGTGAAAAGGTATCCAGTTCCCTGCATTTGTTTAATACTCGTACAACTATCTTCTCAAAATTTATCTTAATTTTATTCAAAATTTGAAAGTTTATTAAGTATTTTATAAAATTAATCTCTTACCTCTTTGGTTGTCAAAGCTCCGACTATCAAAGGCATGATAACCCCAGAAATACTGGCCATTGTGCTTACAATACCCATTAAAGTGCCTACGAAGTAAACATTTTATTACATAAATGTAATAACAAATAATTTTATTACGTCAAATATAACATCAAAAAGGCATGTTGTTTAAGAAGGCAATGAATAATTTTCTTAAAATTTTTAACCCATCTGTAGTCAATTAATGATTTATTTATATTACCCCATTGTGTCTCATTTTGGGTAAATGTTATTTTTCAGTAAATTATTTAATATGTAAGATATTAGATCAATAATAATCATTAAATAATGGTTTAGTAATAATTTTTAAATTAAATTACTAATAATATTTTCAATAGCTTCAGCTAATTTGTAAGATTTTAGCGTAAGGAAAGTGAAGCAAAACTTTTTGAAGAATTGTAGGGTTTAACTTATTGTTTGATGAACCCTCCAATTACTATATGCTATGCAAAATAAGGATAAAATATATGACACTGTGATGAAACACACAATTTGGATTAAATCTAGGTTAGATCCATTATGCATTTTTCCAATAAATATTTTGTTGCTATTAGAAAATGAAAAATTTCCTGCGATGTATTTTTATAGCATATATGATATTTGATATTACACATATGATTTTATGAGATATTTTTCGATACATATATGATTTTTTTCTCACAAAATAAATAATAAGTTTAAAAAAGAATTTGAGATTTATAAGTATTGGATCCTATTTCATAAAACATTTTGAAAACAGCAACACACGTAAATCTTTTATGTTTCTTATGATAATAAATATATATAACTATTACTATATCTCTATAATAGTTATTTCGTAGTAAAAAACAAGTCAATAACAAATTTTATATGCTTTTAATACTAGTATTTATACAATTAAAACGGGTTTAAAAGAATGTTCGATAAGCAATTCTGGAAAATATACAAATGCGCAAAGAAATTTTATAGTTTAGGTACATATAAGTATTATGTGATTTTATAAAATAAATATATGATAATAACAAGGAAGTAGTTTTTACAGCATCTATAATATTTCAAATATTTTTCTGTCCTCTCGGTAGACAATCAATTATCTCAAGCTAAATTTACTTTTTTATAGTCCAAAATCATTGTATTTCATATAAAACCTTTTTATATATCTTTTGTGGGTCGAATTAACGCATCCCTCAAAGATAGAAGCAATTTAGTCATTTTAAGAATAATTCCTTGATTTGAATTTATTTTAATCGTGAATTAAAAAGTAAGTTAAACTAACTTTAAATGAGGTTAAAGAAAATATGAGAACTTTTATATTTTTGCAGTGTATGTGCAGACAGATTTAAAATAAACTTCTATATCCATTTCTCATTAACCTCTTGTATGATTTTTCAGAACATTTGGGTGAACAAGATTTTATAAAATAACAAACATGTTCTTATGGATAAAGATAGAGACTAAAACTAAGTCTAATGTGTGAAAAAAATTTGTCAAATAATTTATTTTTCAACAATTTTAATTCACTGTGACTTAATTTGAAACATATTTTTAACTAGCTTATTATTACAATCGTATAATGTTTACATCTGAAGCTGAAATCCATGATTTGGACAAAGAATGAATTTGTGCTTCGAGAGGTTAAATTTGATACTAAAAATAAATTCTGTTAAAGTTCTGAATATAGAACCAAAATTTATATTTGTAAGGAATATTTTACGATATTTCGGTTTCGACACAATATCTATCAATTTACGATAATTCTACTGGACTCTGATAGATATTTAAGATAATAACTCCAAACGAGATTTGTAAACAGTGGCTCTTGCTACAATTTAAGAATTAATTTTGTAGATAATTATTTGGAATAATTTCAGTCGAATTTTTTTTTCTTTTTTTTAGTTTTTTATATCTAAAAAAACTTTAGAAGGTAATTGTGGTTTTAAAGACTGCGCAATGAAGTTAAGAACTTAAAAATATTTGGTAATTATTCTGTATATGTATATGTTCTTTTTTTTTTTTTTTTTTACTTGTGAGTAATTTTAGCGAATAATTCAACAAACTCTATGTCTGTGTTCTAGTAGATTTATAGGTACTTAAATTTGTTATATATTTGTATTTTTCCCTTTCATTCTCTTTGCTGCTGGCTGTAGAACTGCCATGACTCAGTAATGCAATCGTTCAACTGATCAAACAAAGAATATGTATATTACTTGTCCCCAATAGTCGTGATGATCGGTTTATGACTTTCAGTTCGGCAATAATAACCTAAATGTCAATTTCTGTGTGCAATGGACATGTTATGCATAAATTTACGCAATTTCTAAGAAATAAAAAAAATGGTGTAGTGTATAATTATTTTCTTAGAATTATTCTTAAAAATTATTCTTTAAAAATTATTGTTAAAAAATAAGTGTTCTGTAGATTTATAATCGTACTTTATTTTCTGGTTTTAGTGGTATATAAAAGCACATAAGCTTCAAATTTAATATTACATATGATTTTAAAAAAAACCTTAGGCTTTGCGTTTCGTTTTAAACTTCAACTTTTCTTATAATATCTCATTTTTGCAGTTCTTTAAAGTGATGGATCCGTAACTTTGAAAAAGCATATAAATGAATAATTGTTTAGGTATTTAGAGCCACTTGAATTGGAATATGTACATAAAATTATTTCAAGAATACTATTATAAGAAAAAATTATTTAAATGCACTTTTTGGCAAAAAAAACAAAAAAAAAATGAAGAATAACATTTTTTTTTTTAAAAAAAAACATTCCCTTTTTATGAAAATTTCTTAATAACAATATTTTGTTTAGATATAGCTAAGACTTAAGTACAGAGCAAGAGCTGGGAATTTCTAAATATATAATTTAGGAGTGGATTGATTCATATTTTAATATACCAGAACACAGAGGCATTTCAATAAAAAACCTTGGTTAATATTTCAATTGCTAGTAAGTTGGAAATAACATTATTGAAAATTAATAATGTGAACTTTTCAATACACCTAGTTCAGGCTCCGTACAGATATCTTAGATATATATAAGCAAAATATTATTGTTATAGAAGCATTTTTTCTAAAGGGAGAATGTTTTAAAAATGTATCATTTTTTCTTCCTTTTGGTTAAAAAATTGTATTTAAATAATTTTTCATTGTAATAATATGCTTAAGACAATTTTATAAATATATCCTAATTCACGGTGCATGAAATATCAAAACAAGTAATATAAAAAAAAAATTAAGTCACAATTCCTACTTAGATCAACAACGAAAAATTTTATTTTAGCTACTTTTTATTAAATAATTACAATTAATATAAATATGTATATACATGGGACAGAATCACAGCATTAAGTGGTCATTAATTTTTTTAATTATCATTAAAGTATCTATTGTCCTCCAAAACAATCGTGTAATTAAAACTTCAGTTCAACTGAATGCTTTAAAACGTGAGAAAAAAAAACCTTTTCATGTTTTGACACAAGTCGCTAAGTCGCCAGAAATGATGCCAACGTTGCTGTATTTGTAATTCTTCAAATAATTAGTTTTTATTAATTATAATTAAATTATTGTATTGTCATCCAAAATAATCATGTATATAAAATTTCAGCTCAATGGAGCGCTTTAAAATGTATTTTATTAACGATTGAAAATTCCACCAAGATAAATAAATAAACATATAGAGAGTGTGAGCTAATAGTAGGAATTGAAAACATTATTCATTTAAATGCTTTTCCAAAATCTTTGTTCCGGAAGTAATCTGGTAACTGAAGCTGCTGTATAAACTCCTCATATTAAAGATGCTTAAACATTTTGTTGCCATTACTTTCTCATCATATTCATCGTAACATTAGATTGAGACCCACGAAATTTATCTTGCCAAGATATTAATTGCATGCCTGTCATCAGCCGTGACTATACGATTTGGTTCGGTTCCACTCCAATTTTGAGGGAGAACAACCCTGGGGTTGGTTACAGCCCTCCCACTTAAATATTTTAAAACATACTAATTAAAAATGTAATGTAAATTATGTTACAAATTTAATTATTAAAAAGGGTAAAGATATAATTGTAAACTAACATACCTGCAAACACTATGGTCATATCTAAGGGAACAATTTGACTTGCGGGGTATCCAAAGCCTGCTATAATCAAAGCAGTGACCAAACAAATTATGTTTAATGATTTGTCGCAACCTGCATATGCCACCCCCAGGAGACAAAAGCTGAATCCTATGCAACCTGTTACACAAAAGACAAAGAAAATTTATCAGAAATAAAAAAAAAGTGAAAAATGCATAATGATTTAATATAAAAAAGCTAATGTAAGATAAAAGATAAAATAACTTTAAACTGGGAGTAAAAAAAGCTGCAAGACACAACTGCCAAAATCTTTATAACACATTTGTGCTACAATTAAGTATTTGCGCAATATTTGGAATGTTTTAGTTATGAGTTAAGTCATATATTGAGTGAGAAATAGGTCATGGGAAAACGGAATGAACTTTCTTTAGTCACTTTAAATTCAGTCTTATCCGAAGATGCTTTGTTTCTGGTGGATTCGAAAGTGATCTTGTATTATGAGCTTCACCAAACAATTAGAGGATAAATTCAAAATCACATTGCTACCACATAGACGAATTAAAATCAGAATTTGAACAAAAAACATTTAAATACAGCTAATGAGAAGGGTATCGTATTTTATCATGATAATACGGGATCTCATGTCTCTTTAACAACTCGACAAAAGTCGAAAGACCTGGGGATATTCTACCTCATCCACAGTATTTATCTTTCCTAATCCTCTCAGATTTTCATCTATTTTCGTCAGCTCTTTGATCAAAAAAAATTATGTAGAAAAATTTTTCATTAAAACTTCTAAGAGGTTTTGGAAGGACAAATCCTTCATGTTGCCTGAAAGATTGAGAAAGATTGGGTAACAGAATGGAACATGTGTAATTTAAGAAATGTACACCAAAATCTAAATGTGCTGCTTGCAATTTTCTTTCCAAAGTGACACGAAATTTCCGGACAACTTAATACAGTACATACATATACACTAGCAAACATACCCATTCTTCACCCGGGATAGTTGTAAAAAAAATATGGAAGGATGGAAAACCTTCAATAAAGTCAATATTCAATATTTTGTACAATTTTAAGTAAATTGAATATTTAACTCCATGTAAAGAACGATTTTTGAAACAAAGTGGCACAGTCAAAAATAAATAAATAAATAAGTATCGTAAATTAAGTTGTACTACGTTTCATCTGTAAAGCCCTAAAAAATATTATCTAAATCAAATTTTAATAAATAATTTTGCCGCTTTGACAGACGATATCCTCAAAATCTGTTCTTAGTGGATCTCTACTTATCAAAAGGAATATGCCTGCTGAATGTAAAGTCTTTAGGTTTACTGTTTCCGGGGATATCATGATGATTGAGTATGTGTGAGAGAAAGTCTCTTATTTTATATTATTATATAAATAATAATATTAGTATGTATATTATTTCCGTATATGTATTCTTCTTGTATCGAAAAAAGTTCATATGTTATAGATTGAAAAGTTATAACGTTACATGTATTTCTTCTCAATTTCTTAAGCTATCGGGAAACAAACAATTTGCAATAAAGGAAAAAAATTATAAAAATTATTAGTTTCTGAAACTGAAATATTAAAAGAAAGTGAGAAAAATAAATAATTATTTTTAAATTTAAAGCATGAATTAAGAATAAATTTAATAAAATGAACAGATGCACTCTCTCTCTCTCTCTCTTCATACCACCTTGAGAACATATATTTAAAATAAAATCTATTAATTCATTGTGTGTGTGTGTTCATCAGTTTAAACATAAAAAAAAGTTTCATTTATTTAAATCCACAACCAAATCAACTGGTTTAAACTCTTATATAAATCAACGAGTTATCTAAACACATTGCAGTTGTCTATACATTCCGTTCTGAATAAGATCAGCTGAATATCAAGTGTTTTTATAATTCTCACACATAAATTTTTATGTTCAAATATAATGCTGAAATTTTAATAATTACTTACTTAATGAATTGCAGACTTTCCTAACGATGTCGGTGCTGGCGTAGCCTTTATTCACAAGAACATCACTAGCGTAGCTGGCTATCCATGTCACCAAAATTTGCGGAATGTATGGTAATGAATTAAGGTAGCCATTCTGTAAAATACACAATTACTTGTGTGTTAATACCAACAAAAATTATTTCCTACTTAATACTAAGAATAAAAAATTCCAGTAGATTTAAATTTAATTATAGTATCATTATATTACGAAAACACATATACAAGGTTAATAAGAAAAAATTTTAATTGAAAAAGTGTCACAGGGATGTCTTAAAGCATGGAACAACTGGGCCCGGGCCCAGGGTCTCGGCCACAATGCGTGCCTCGTCACTTTCTTGTTTTAGCCTTAATACGATCATAACTCGAATAATTTCAAGGGTCAAATGTTATTTCCGGTTGTGTTCTCCGAAAAACTGGGAATTTCGGACGATATGTCAATTGGCTACTTGTGATGACCGTCGTCCGCGTACAAGCCTTGACCTACCACCTACTCATTCAGTCAAAAGGCAATATTCGGTCGAGTTGGCTTATGCGATTGTAAGTCATGCCCATTTACTTTTTTTTCGGTTTAAGGTTTGTTTGTTCTCAAGCTATGGTGCGCACCTCCCTAGGGGGGCGTGATAACTTAACGAGGGGGGCGCGAGCCTATTAAAAAGTTGAAAGCAAAACATTACTTTAAAAAAAATTATTTATTTACTGAAAGTAAACAAACAAAATACATTCTGACATAATAAAAAAATAAAATACGCATATTTACACTGACATAATACACTTATGAATCTATCAGAACTGCGCAATGCATTTTACAATTTATTTAACAATATTAAGTTAAGAACAAGTTTTATAACTATCAGTGACCCCATGGGCTTGCCATATTAACACTTATCTGGATAATTTGAACGGTTCAAATTTAATTACTTTACTTCGGATTTAAAGTTACGCTATTCGCACCCCACTGCCACCGTTTTCCACGTAGACACGCGTATATATGATGTATTTGGGAGGGGGGCTATTCGCAATAAGCAAATTCTCTGAAATGTGTAAATCCTTCAAAAACACTTCCAATGACCATTTATTGCATTCTAGAGTCTTCGTAATTTTTTTATGAAAAGCAGTGCAACGAAAAGATTGTACTTCGAAAAAACGTATATATACGTCCGGGGCAATTAACACTTTGACTGAGAGACAAGTTTACATATGCCGGTGGCACTTGAGAGATTAAATTCTTATTGTAGCTTTTGCCTCAAGGTATAGTTTCATTGAATTCAATGCATTGTTATTGTATGGAAGGAGGCGCGATGAAAACTCTAATTGAATATTGGGTCACAAGCATTGAAAGTTTGAGAAGAGCTGTTGGTCGAGTATTTGACAACGTATTCTATGTACTGTCTACATTTAAGGATCATAGGCGGGGCCTTCATTTGTATAGGGGCCCTGTGCCTACTTTTGCGTACTGGCCCAAGGCCTCAAGAAATCTTAAGACGTCCTTGCATATGCATGATAATACATGATAAGTATTCCACAAAGTTTTCTTTTCTTTTGACAAGTAATCCAGACTGATTCAGTGTCATATGATATGCAACACAAGTCGAAAGCAGTCCTAAAGGGACTTGAATGAAACATTTAAAAGAAGAAAAATTTGACGGTGGTTTTTTTTTTTTTTTTTTTTTCCCGGCATTTCTTTTTGATTTCTGTGTGGTGTGTGTATAATACTTCAAAAGTACTGTCTTCTCAGTTGATCCCCAACTTAAATTCACCTAAATTTCTAAATCAAAAATGTACCTCATAAATATTCAACTGAAGATAAGCCGATATCTGGGGATAAATCAGTAAATTGTACGTTGTGATTATTTGAATCATAACGTACAGCAGAAGTTCCCAAACTTTTTTGTCTCAAAGACCCCTTGCCATGTTTTTCGATTCGGGGTAGACCCCTGCTTACCTAATATTGAATTTTTGCAAATTTACCTATTTAAATGCCTTTTTGACGGCTGGTATAGATTTACTTACTTTAAATGATTTAAATTTCTAACTGAAGTGAAGTATAGTGTTTAAAACTTAAGAAAACTTGTTAATTAAATTAAATTTAATTAATGCATAAAATAAATGAGCAACAAACAAATGCTTTTAAAAGGAGGAATAAATCTGGTGCTTCAATTCTGGTGTTTTCAACATTTGGAATCATTAGTGTCAGGTTTAACCCTAAATCTCCTCGGTTAGTAGTGTCCAGACCTTATTTCCCCACTTTTTTTTTTGTTTTGGAGATTGGCAATTACGCTGAAATTTCTTCTTACTAGGAAAAGTAATTTTCTCTTCGACATTCCATAATTCATTATAAATGACAGGTATGTCTTTTTAAAGCCAAAATTGTGGACATGGTCCATGTTATGGTCCACAATTATGCTGTCACCTTGCAAAATAGTAAATAAATCTATTAAATAGATAAAATCTGGTTTCCACTTGACTAAATTTTCTTTTAAAATTAAAATCATGATTTGGTTTAATGAGAGCCACCATCATAGACCCCATTTACACATCATGGACCCCCAAATTTTTTTTCCGCTGACGTGGACCACTTGGAGGTCGTCATAGACCACTGGGGGTCTATATAGACCACTTTGGGAATCACTGACGTACAGTATTATTGTATCACTAATTTAAATCGTATTACTTGCCCAATTAACTTAACACTACATTAAGATGCCCTTTATATAGATTTTGCTCTTAAATCGTATCTCTGTATTCATTTACTAGCCCCACCCGCTTTGTTTGATATCTCATGATGTTGTATGATTATATGAAGATTTTAAATTATGGATGTCTAAATCCCACCTTTTAGTTTTCGATTCAGATCAGAAACATTCTCATAACCCTCGCCTATTGATTTCAAAAGTAAAGGATTTGAATTTTTATAATGGAAATATATTTATCTCTTACGCCCAATTGGAAATCGATTTCTGAAAAATTCATTCTTCTCCACTCGACAAAAGAAACATGCTTTGGTCTAATAGATCAAAAACGGGGACTTATTTTTATTACACTACCGCAACCCACCTCTGGGTGTCAATTGCAACGAAATTCGCTATTAGCGGATTTCAATTTATAATAAAAACTTGCTGACTAAATGTCAAGTCTCTAAATCTAATAGTTCAAAAACTAGAGCTTTTGCCTATGCAGCCCCGCAACCCCCTCTTGGTAGATGAATTTCGCAAAATCCATTTTAATGTGGATTCGCTATTCAACAGCAAAAAAAAAAAAAAAACATGCTTGCCAAATTTAAAATCTATAGGTGTAATAGTTTCGGAGATCTCGTACTAAATGAGTGAATTGCTCTTCTCCTATGTGCATATATATTTATATTTCGTCCTCCATGCAAACCACATAATAATACTTCAGCTTTAATAATGTTAAGTTAAAAAGAAGATACAGCCCAGTGGCTGAGTGATAATGTTTTGCTCTTTCACGCCTCAGGTATGTGGTTCAAATCCAGGGCTCGGCAAGGTCAATTCAGCCTTTAATCCCTTCAGTGGGTCGATAAACGAATCCCAAGCTTTCTTGGGAACTAAACACTGGGGATTTCGCGTCAGACTAACCACCTACTCAGAACATCTGTTCATGAACCTCAGAGCCTAAGGTCACGTATACTGAGATGGGCACAGTAGGCCTTGACCTAGTGGGCTGTTGGGTCATTGAGTTTAGTTTTTTTAAATAGAAGGTAATACAGCGTTTCTTAAACTGTGAGGCTTATCCCCCTACGAGGGTGTGATAACTCTACGAGGGGTGCGCAAGCATATTGAAAAGTTGAAAACAAAAGATTATTTAAAAAAATTAATTTAAGGAATCCGACTACGTTCGGAACCGTGATTTTAAAAAAGCGCATAAATGGATAATTGTCATGATATTTAGTGTCACTTAGATTAGACTACAAGTATAAAATTGTTTTAAGAACATTTTGACAAAAAAAATTACCTAAATACAATATTTTGGCAAAAAATTAACTTAGAATAATTTTTTTTCAAAATGTTCTCCTTTTGTAAAAAATGCTTCTATTATAATAATATTTTGCCTGTATATAGCTCAAACCTCTCTACAGAGGCTCAACTACGATTTTTGAAAGTTCACATTATTTTCAGAGTTACAATCAATTGAAACAATTATCGGCGTTTTTTTTCTTAAAATTGCTCCCCTCTGTTGTCGTAAAATATGGATAAACTCACTTCTAAGTTATATATTTTAAAAATTTTAGTTGAGCCTCTATAGAGAGGTCTGAGCTATATACAGGAAAAATATTATTATAATAGAAGCATTTTTCACAAAAGGAGATCATTTTGAAAAAAAATTATTATAAGTTAATTTTTTGCCAAAATATTGTATTTAAAAAATTTTTTTGTCAACATGTCGTTAAAACAATTGTATACATGCATTCTAATCTAAGTGACACTAAGTATCATGAAAATTATCCATTTATGCGCTTTTACAAAATCACGGTTCCGAACGTAGTCGGATACCTTAATAAAAGTAAAAAAACAAAATGCATTCTGCCATAATAAAAAATAAATTACACATGTACAATGATATAATATACTTATAAATATATATCAGTATTCCACAATATATTTTATATTACTATACTGTCCGAATTATTTGAGACAAATGGAAAACTAGTGATTTTTTCTAAAACCTTAGCATTTTATCATTACATACCTTAAATAGACTGAAAAATCTGTATAGTAGTACGAAGTAGGTCTATCTTTTGCAGAAATGACCTTTTCAACCCGTCTTGGCATTGATTTCACTATATTGGCACACATGTTCCAAATTTCATCATCCTGGAAACACACTAGTAAATCCCTTTTTATCATTTGCTCTGTTGTCGTGCAATTCATCTTAGGAAAACGATTCTTGAGAATATGCCTTCAGTTTTGAATAGGATTTAAGTCAGGGGAATTTTCAAGCAATCGAGCACTTTTATTTTATTTTCCGCGTAAAAGTATGGACCAATTTCGAATTGTGACGAGGGGCCAAGTCATGTTGAAATGTTCCATCAAATGTTTCTATGAATGGAACAATCCTACTACATAATATTTCTATGTATTTGACAAAATTCATAATGTATTTAAAAGGAACTAAGCTTCTAAGGTCATTGGTTGTGAAAAAACCCAAAAACATCTGTTTAAAAGAGTGTTTTACAATCTGTTGGATATAATCTGGTAAAAAAGTTTCATCTTCACTTCGACTAACTACACTTGATTTGTATCCTTGCACAAATAAATGTTTCATCACTCAAAATCACCTTTTTCCAGTCGTTAACAGTCCATGATTGGTATTTTTTGGCCCATGTTAAACGTTGTTACATCATTTTCTGAGAAATAGTTTTTTCCCTCAGTCTTGTTGCCTTAAGGCCACCTTCCAGAAGCTTTTTCCGTGCAATTGTGGCACTCACTTCAACATCATTATCCAATAAATCCCTTATTCTTAGAGTAGTTTTCCATTAGCGCCCACATTTTTCTTATCTTTTTGGAAACGATGATCCAAAATTTTGAAATGTTCTTAAAACTCTTAATTTGATCACATCAACTGACATAGTTATATCTCTCATCGTTGTAGGAGTGTGTTCATTGAGAGAGATTTATTTTAGAACCTTTCCTCGGAGAGTAATATCCATCTTTGAACAAGTAAAAGTAACACGTCTTATACAGAACGCAAAATTGAAATTACCAGCTGCCCCACTGAAAGGCTCACAACTGAGCTCCGGTTACATTAAAATGAATAAATTATAGTCAAAGTCGATTTGTTACACTACCTAAAGGTATATATAACAGGTTTGAGATGGTTCAAGACATCAATGGTAATCACATACCAACTCAAATAAGAAAAAGCTGTTTTCCCCAATTAATTCGAACAATATAGTAATTTAACAACACTAAATTAAAAACAAGTTTAATAATTACCAGTGATCCCCAAGTAGACGCCGGTATGTATTGCGGCGGGGAGGAGGGGGGGAAGGAATAAATAAGCAAGTCCTCTGAAATAAGTAAATCCTTCTCAAACACTGTCAAGGTCCCTTCATTGCATTCCAAAGCCTTCGGAATAATTTTATGGATAGCAGTGCACAGAAAAGATCGTACCTTGGAAAGACGTAAATATACGTCTGAGGGGCAATTGACACTTTGGCTGAGAGAGACGTTTATATACGCTGGTGGCACTTAAGAGGTTAAAGTCGAAGAAGTTTTAGCGTCAAAGTATAGTATTATTGAATTCAAAACATTGTTATGATATATGGATGGGGGAGGCAACGAAAATTTTGATTGAATATTGGATCGCAAATATTGAAAGTTTGAGAAGCACTGAGATAACGACAATGATAAAAATCAACTGGTTAGATTGAACCATTAATGGTTAATTAATAGGTATTGCTTAGGTCTAACCGATATTTGTATTATATTAAACGAACCACTTTGTTAGAATGGCACTAGTATTAAGATTTTTTTATCTGAAGGAGTTCTCAGCTTAAAAACACACTTCAAACATTTACTAAGATAGTAAATCATTGTTAAATTATTTGAATGCCTTTAGTCGCCAGAAGTAATAATTACCTCAATATGGCTGAAATGTAGAACTGTCCCTAAGTAGGTAGGTTGCACAGATAGGAAAAAATATGTTATCCAGTACTGGCCAAACATTCCCACAACTCCAGCCCAAGTTCCAACATTCATTGTTATTTTTTTCCATGGAGTCTTATATTTCTGAAAAAAAATGTAAGAAAAGATTTATTACTTTTAATGAGATATTGATTTGTACTTAAAGATAAATCACATCACGAGCACTTCCACAATAGTTTGAACAGCTGTAACACACTCAGGAAATAGAGTTCCCACTCTCTATGCTTAATGCTTTCCTTTTAATACGAATCAAAGTAATCATTTAAAGTAACTGTGAATCTGGTTTACGTTGTCTAATAGGTAGATTACATAAATGTAGCATCTGGTGCTTTTTTAATAATATTCGGTTCCTTCTTTTTTAAATATCAATTGTAAATTTAACATAAGTGAGAAATGTAGGTATTTTTTTATTTTAGTGGCTTAGAAATCAAAATATATATAATCGTATGAATGGAATATTGCAATATTTCTCATCCGTGCATATATTTCTATTTTATTCTTATTGGAATAATTGAAGGCTTAGGAATTTTTCTCAAATAATTAGTACAATTTGAAGTTTATTTTTTCATTGAATTGTTATAACAATGTATCAGTTGGGATCACTTCATGACGGTCACATGATAAAAATAAACGCATGTTCTCCATTGATTTCCAAACAAACATTAAACTATATAATTGTACTTATTCTTCTATTTATAAAAGTCCAAATTTTATAATTGGGTAAAGATGTTTAAATACTATTTTAAAAAAATTCTTAAAAAAGATTTTAAAATTTAGGAAAAAAATCTTATTTTATGCATGCACTTTTAAACAAAATGTATTATTTGCGTTATTATTGGGACAATTTTGTACTTAAAGTTTCTACTAAGAGCAAAAGTTAACAACAGCGAAGTGCATCGGTTGATTAGCTGGAAACACAGGATTGCTTTTATCGTGTAACTATGACGTCACATGAGTTTTCAAATAATTGGTTAGAAACCCGAGGTTTTCATTATCACGTGACTACGACGTCATATGAATTTAGCCCATTACGTAAAAGTGAAAATTATTTTTTATGAAAACGATTTATAATTCTGCTCGCTTATAAATGAAATGGATAGTTGAATAGAGCATGTAAGGGTTTGTTGTATTGCCATTTATTTTATGATTAGAATCAATGGCAGTAAACCTGAATGGAAATACGAAATAATTTTAAATGTATATATTCCAGCAGAGGCGCATATTAGTTACTTAATTGAATTGTTAAAAAAATCTGTCACATTTGAAAACACGTAGGCAATTTCCAATTTATAACAAATTTCTTAAGATTTAAAGAAGAAAACTTTGCCAAAAACAAATACGCATTTTTTTTAAAAAAATTAATGTCTCGTTATTTTTATGTGATACATATTTAAAAATACATTCATCACACCAAATATAAAACAAAGAACAATTGTAATCAATATTATAGGGATATGAATTATTACCATTCATCATAATTTTAAATCATTTCAAAAAAAGTTTTCTTATATTTTTATACCGTAAAGATGTATAAATTAAAGTAAATGTAATTTTAAAAGTTTGAGCATAATTTATTGTGCGAAGGATACCAAGAAAAAAACTTAGACTCTTCTTCTGTTATTTAATAGTTACGTTATATTAAATGAGAAAAACTGAAATTGGATTTATTAAAAAAATAAAGGTGGTAAATAAAGTTTTGTTTTACTTTACCATTGAAATATATCTAATTGTTAAATATTTTTATACTGTTTTTTTTAAACAATGACTACAAAGTATCAATAGAATTTTAAGAATATAGTGAAAAATAGTTTTTAAATGTTTTAACAGAACTTTAAAAATAAAATTTTTTTAAAGATTTACTGACTTTTGAAGTAATTAAATTTTGATGAATATTATTTATAAACAAGGAAATAATAAATAATGTGTTAAAATTATAAAAAAACAATAATCATTGAATAGGCAAATTATAATTAGTTTATATAATAATTAATAAGAATTGTATTTATGAGTAAGAAAACACTTTCTAAATGTAAGAGATAAAAATATAAAACTTACCTTTCCCGTATCTTGACAATCTAAATTACTCATTATGTATTTGTATTCACTGTCAGTTATTCTGCAATCCTCATCAGGGCAATTGGATCCAAAAAAATACACAGCGAAAGAAAGTATCAAGCCGAGTAAACCTACAAATAATAAAACAATGAAAAAACATTTCAAAAATTTAATTAAAATGTTTCAAGAAATTAACTCAGAGACTTCTTGAAATAATTTAAAACTGGATTGTAATTATAAACAAAA
>BMAV01007450.1:0-21204 GCA_019973955.1 Trichonephila inaurata madagascariensis
AAAAAACGTTAAAAATTTAAATAAAAATAAAATCAGTGGTGCAACAGCCCAAGAGGCCAAGGCCACGTGCCCATCTCAGTGTAAGTACGGGTTGAGATGCATGACAACGTCCCATCAGGTGGTCAGTCTGATGCAAACCCCCGTTTAATCCCAACAAGTTTGTCCATTTATCGCCCCATGAAGGATAAAAGGCTGATCGCCCTTGCCCACCCCGAGGATAGACCCCCAAAAAGGGGTGGGAAGCACGATACGCTCCCCACTGCCCACATAAAAAAAATAACAAATATAATAATATCAAATATTCAATTATTCCAGTAATTTATTTATAATTAAAAAATTTTTTATTAAAACAATTATTTAAAATTGCAAATCAACCACGTTAGCATCTTTTTTGGCATAGTGTAAAAACAAAAAGGGTTTTTTTTTTCACTTTTTTAAAGGCTCTTTTGAGCTGAAATGTTCTATACACTATTTTTTTGGGAAAAAAACCGATAATTTATTATAATTAATTAAAAATTTATTGAAAACTAATTATTTAAAAAAATTACAGATAAAACCACGTTGGTTTCATTTTTAGCACCTGGGTCAAAATTTTTAAAAGTTTTTTTTCCCCGGGAAAGCATTCTTTGAAATAAAATTTTTTATATACACGATTGTTTTTTGGATAAATACGATACTTTAATGATAATTAAAAAAATTAATTCCCCAATTAATTTGTGATTTGTTCTATGTATATATATATTTATTTTAAAGAAAATTTTTAAAAAAAATAGCTAAAATAAAATTTTCTCATTGATCTAATTTGGAATTGACTTTTTTTTTTTATATTACTTGTTTTATTATAAAGTTTTTTGCCCTCGTTTTCTGTGTTATTTACGAGCAAATTAGCGTAAAAAAAGCGTCAGCTTTTTAAAATTGATACAAAAATTCCCAAAAGGCACACGCAGAATTTTTTTTAAAAGGGAAGGGGGGGTTTCGGACGAAAGTCCACCATTCTGATCATGTCCAGTACGCTGCCCCAAAATATTTTTGTTTTTTTTTGTCGATTTTCGGGAACAAAAAAAAAATAAAAAATTTATTATTGAATAAATAATTAGCATTAATTAATAAAAGGAATTATTGATAACAAATGCCTAATTAAATTTTACGTAATATAGGATTATAATCAATCGAAAAAAAGTTATGAGCTATGGGGGGGGCTGGACTAAAAGAATATTATTTAATGAACGAAACCTAAAAGGTTTTCACAAATGGATTTCCTTATTTGTTAGGAATAGAATTAGTTAAAAAAGTTAGGAAGGTTCTAGGTTATATATAATAATACACTGATAAAAACAATGGTCTGAAGTTAGGTATAAAGGTTAAAGATTAAAAGAAAGATAATGTGAAACTAAATTAAAGAGCATTTGGGATAGAGATCCAGTGATTTCATCCAACAATTGGTTTATTATTTGCAAATTTAAGCTCATAGAAACCTGAATGAGGCAATTATCAATGAATCAGAATAATTGGCAAAGGGTAACCGAAAAGGTCATCAGAAATATACTCAGATTTTTAATTTTTTCATCGCATGACCTCGATGGGTTTTTTCCTCAACAAAGTAAACGAAATATACTTCAATCACTATTTTTAAAAAATTGTAAGTCATTTTTCACGTAGAAATTATTAAACGTATTAAGTAATTTAAATAGTGTTGACCTTGGTTTTAAAAAAGCCTTTTTCAAAATTGAGTACCTCTAAAAAAAAGTATCCTTGTTTAACAGGATGACAATTATTAACTTAGTGCGTTGGTTGAAAGGCAATAACGGTCTTACAAAGAAAATAGGACGTTTCTCTTTCTTTCATTCTAACCAGGTCAAGAATTTTAATAATTTATGGGAAGATAATGAAAGGTTCTCTCTGTTGATGAATTTTTATAATTGATATAAATTTTTAAGTATTTGTTTTTGTTTATTAAAAATGAAAGAAAATGCATACAACCCTCCTAAAAAATAACCCTTTGATTTCTGAAAAATTCTCTCACTTTTTTTAAAATTGTTAATTACGAAAATTAGTAAACAAGAAACTTAAATTAGATCACACATTTGTTCTTTTATCGAAGGGAATTGTTGTAAAAATACATATATTAATCAATTAGGCCTGTGCATAATATCAACATACAAAATTTAATTAATAAATTAAATGAAAAAAATTCATAGTCGGATATTTTGAATTTCTCATCCGACAACCGTTATAGAAGATGCGCCATTTTTCTTATGTTTTTCTTCGCCATCTTATTGGATAGGATTTGAAGGTTCGCCACTGCTCCTGAAGCTGGATCATTGGATAGACAAATATCTAGGACCCGGTCAAACTGCTATTTTAAAAAGATTTATAAATAAGATAGTTTAACTTTCTGTTGGACAACAGTGTATAATAAAAAAAACTAAAATATGTTGTTTTGATATGATTACAAGGTTTAGATCGTGCCACAGGGCTCATAACAAAATAGTTTTGTTTGGTATTTTTTTGTACTTTTGGGAGGAGGGGAGGGGAAGGGAGATGGCTGAAAAGAAGAAAATGTCTACTGTCCTCAAAGTGGGTTAATCCGGCTCTGCACCCCACCCACCCCCCTCTCATAGATCGTCAGATTTTCATTTTTTAGTATAAAAATTACGTGAGTTTAAAAACATACTCCATAAAAGTGTGAACGACTAGTATGAATCTTGAGATCATATCCAGGCTGGATCAGTGGCGCACACCTGGGGGTCCGGACCCCTCCCCAAAGCCCTTGATTTTTTTTCCGATTGATTATAATTGTAAGTATATAGTACGTAAAATTTAGTTAAGTATTCGTAATTAATGATTAATTTTATTAATTAATGCTAATTATTTATTCAATAATTAGTTTTTTACTGTGTTTTGTTCCCGAAAATCGACAAAATCAAAAGGAGCAGGATACAAGAATGATGAACTTTCAACCCCCCTCCCCCCTTTGAAAAATTCCTTTGTGCGCTACTGGGCTGGATGGATATTTGGGTAAAGTTTGAGAATTATTGTTTTAGAACACAACAACAAATTCATGGACGCAAAAAATAATCTCCACTCACTAACAGTAAAAAGAACCTTTTTCCGATTAGTATGTGAGAAGAAAAATCGATAAATAAACTCCCCTCAAAAAGTCCATACCTACCCCCGTAAGAAATAGTTGCATGTCAAACTCAGGTAAAAAGGCGGACACGAAGGCTACGTGTATTACCGCACCCCCCATGGTCACTCAGTGTGAGCTGTCTTGAAATATTTACACTTACTCTTCACCAGGTGGCAATAAATCAGAAGTCCAGGGTCATCAGTATCCAGAATCTACAAATGCTCCCACGCGTTATGTAATATTCCATCGATTTTGTTTTATTTGGCTTGAAATACCGACTCGTTCGGTGTGGAATACAAACAGCTGGGAGGGGCTTGCAGTAATCGATGACAAGTCCTTCCAACCAGTCACAAGAGCAGTCGTCTGGCCAAATTGAAAATTATAGCGGGTATGGAATGGAATGGATAATAGATCTTTTCTTCTACTTTTATTTGTTTTCGGGATGGCAACAGGTTTGGGAATGATGTAGTTATTACTGTTACAGAGATAGAGGTACAAGTGTAATTTGTCTATTGGATAGAAAAGAAAAGAAAAAAACTTTTTTTCTTAAACTTTGACCATTCAAAAAAAAGTTTTTTAAATGTTAACATGGCAGGTCGTGGGCATGTTTGACAATTTAATTTGTCGTGAAATTTGTTGTCGTGATTTCGTGACATTGGAAGTAGGCGTGGGTGGTTGATAGTGTAAGTTTCAAATACAGCAAAAATTTGATCGTTCAGTGATAAAAATTGTTCAAAAATTTTATAAACTAGCCATCACCCGCCGTTTCCCTGGTTTTTTTTTTTTTATTAAATTGTACGACTATGTATTATGTTAACGTTATTTTTTTTATCCTTTTTAATAATTTTTAATGCATTGAAAAACATTCCTATAGATTTAAGCCTTTTGGCGAAAAAGGATAGCACTTGGATTTCTAAATTTGAGGCATTCTTATATTCACGCCCTCATAACCCACCTACCAGGCAGACGATTTTCATAAGAACCTATTTTTAGCATGTATTTAAAAAAAAAAAGAAAGAAACATGCTTACCAAATTTCTGGTCTGTGTGTATAAAAGTTCCGAAACGGGAAATTTTTTCTATAACGCCATGGAAACCCTCGTTATCCTCCCCCACCCTTGGGAGTCAATCTTAGCAAAACCCATTCTAAGAACTCTACTCAAAAGAAGTGACATGCTTGCCAAATTTCAAGCCTCTGGGTCTAATACTTCAAAAACAGAAATTTTTGTCTATAACACCCCCTAAATCTCTTTGGGGTTCTATTTTCTCAAAATCCGTTCTTAGCAGATTTCTAGTCAACACAAAAGAAACATCGTTGTTGAATTTCAAATTTGTGCATTGAATAATTCCGGAGGTATCGTGATGAGTAGTTAGTCCCTTTTCTCCTTTACATATGTTTTTCAAATGCTTGTAATAAGGGATCTGTGTATAATAATATATAATCAAAGAAATTCTTTATTCTTTTGTAAAAAAATGATAATATTTTCTTAGTAATTAATTACTTATTTCCCTAATAGTAAAAATTTATTTGTAAAATAAATATCTTTTTCCTTTATTTGTAAAATAATAATTTTAACAATTGATTTCCAATTTCTCTAATAATAAAATATGATAATTTCGTATTTTCTTTAATGAAGAATTTTTAAGTGAAACACTTCTCATTCATTTTTGATGCAAAATTAATTATTATTTCTGTGCGAAATGTTTTTTTTTTTAAATTTTTCTTCAATACAAAGTAACAGTTTCTTATTAATAAAATTCTTATTTTTTTATTGGGGTACCATATTCAAGTGATGATCATGATATCTGGGTTAGTACCTCTCTGTTTTAACATTTGTACCATTCTTGAGTGACCAAATTATTTTTGTCTGCAAAAAAAAAATTAAGAATTTATTTTGTGTTGTTCATTTCCTGTCTTTTAAAATAAAAAAAAAGAAACTAATTAAATTTGAATAGTTATTCCCCGAATCAGTCTAAAAACCATTATAGTATAAAAAAAAAGAAAGAAAGAGAGAGAGAGAGAAGAAAGAAAGAAAAAATTGCAATATAAAGAGAAAGGCAAGAATAACCAATCTTTTTTCATATAAGCTCAACAGAACTAGTTTTTTTTAGAAATCAGACTAAATTAATAAATTAATAAAAAAATAAATATTAAGTAAAAATTTAATAAAAGACTACAATATATCCTTTATCAAATAAAATGTAGATTACTTATTACCGAACTAATTACTTATTCCTTCTGTCTAACATGTCTCTGAAAAATTACATCACAGAATATTTGACATATGAAGCATTGACATTCAACATGGAATGTTATTTAAGTTTGAACGTATTGCAATTACAAAAATCATTGTATTTATTTAAAACGTTATATTTATTCAATGCTGATTGATTAAAATTGCTTCAGAACTTGTAATTTGTGGTCGCCAACGCATTGCACGTCTTCACCAGATCAGAGAAACTAACAAGAAAACATTCCGCCATAACGGATGTGTGCAAAATACTCTGAGAAGGAAGCCAAACTGTCATACTGTGGAACAGATGATACACTTGAGAAAGGAAATACATTTAAGAAGACAATGAAATCGTTATATAACAAACTGGAGATTGTTTATACACTTTCTTGTTGCCCATCTTTCAAACTTGTATGCAATTCATATTGAATCACACTTTAAATCAATACTTAATTAATTTTAGCTATTACATTCGACTGGAAATACTTTCTAAATACTATTAGTGATAAATCGTGAAGTAATATTGCAGGATGAATCAAATGCTTAAATTTACAAAAAAAAGGGGGGATACAATGGTAGGAATCAGAACTTAAAGAATTACTTCGGTCTTTTCCTTTCGATTTTGGTTTTTCCGCTCGTTTCCAATCCCAGCCAATATTTTGCATGAGCTGGGTCTCGATGAAATATATTCGAGCCCTAAAACCACTAAAGACATGTCTTGTAAAAGGAGTGACAGTGACGTCTTAAGTATTTTTTAGGTCCTGGACCCCTTTTAAGTAGAAGGTGTATGGTGTGACGTTTGAGATAAATAACGATAGCGTGATATCGATTAATTTAAATATTTAGTTTATTTACGTCACAGCTATTATTTACATAATTGTACATTGAAGTTATTAAACTTATTAAAAGATTATTCGAGTTCAAAACAGTGGTTTGTGAGTAGAGGGATCCCTTTCTGCGACCGCTAAATTGAAGGTCAAAGCATATCTCCCTGGTTCTTCCTCCCTCTCTTTGGGGATCAGGAGGCCGGTGCTTTTTAGCATCTCGTTACATCCTGCGAGTGACGGGAAAGGGGTCCCTCGTGATGTCAAAGGTCGACGGGTGACGCAATAATTCAAAGTTGCACAGGTGTCTTTTCACGTGTGGGGATTATTTCCACAAAGACGCCGATCGCAGCTGCGAGACGAAAAAGTTACAATGTCATACATTATCAAATACTTTTTCTAAGGTTGCTCCGTAACAAATAAACGTCATGTATGACTCACTATCTCACAAACCTAGGCACAAACCGATTTGATCGACTGCTGCCTTTCACCTAAAGGATGTGTATGGAGGTAGGCCCTGGACTAGGCTGACCGACGAACATGACATAGTAATGCAATCTTGTCACTGTTGACAGTTGGCATGCGGTTCGAAATTTCAGTTTTTTTGGGGAATGTGTCCTAGACAGTGGCGCACACAAGGGGGTGGGGTCCTGGGGATCCGGACCTCCCCAAAGCCCTTGATTTTTTTTTCCGATTGATTATAATTTCAAGTATATAGTACGTAAAATTTAATTAAATATTTGTTATTAATGATTAATTTTATTAATTAATCTAATTATTTATTCAATAGTTAGTTTTTACTGTGTTTTTTTCCCCGAAATCGACAAAATCAAAAGAAGCATGATCAAGAATGGTGAACTTTCGACCCCGGATCCCCCCCTTGAAAAATTCCTGTGCGCTCTACTGGTCTAGAATAACATTTAACGATTAAAATTGTTTGGATGAAGATCATATTGAGGTTGGGTCAATAAAGGGACAAGGCCCCAACCGATGCCGAGGTTCTGATACCGGACAGAGTTGGCTCATGCCTTAAACATCCCTGGAGGCTGATGAGCTTTAAAAAGTCGGGTCTTGAAGTCCAGATGTTTTCCTATTGGTCATGGTCACGAACTCGTGGCCGGTGTGTCATGAGTTCGAACCCTAGGGCCACTGAAGATCCGCCGTGTAGAGGAGCTGATGCACGTTAAATGTGTTCTTCCATTGGTATGATGGGGTAGTTTAAAAAGGAAAGGGTGTCGACCTCGTTACTTGTCTCAGAGAGGTTCAAAATTATGGGGTTCGTCGTCAATAGTCCGACGATAATAAACACTCACTTGTCATTTCAGAGTTGTCACAACTCATCAGAGTTGTGCTCATTACCAGACCAATATCTGTTACAAGTAGTCCTCTTTCAAATCTGAAACAACATTAACCTAAGGTATCCGACTACCCTAAAGTCATGAATTGTTTTTAAAATTGACAATTTTTTATGATTTTATTTTATAGGTCATCTTATTAGCTTTATAAAAATATCAAATTTTTTATTTTCCATTCACTAGAACAAAAACTACAAGTGTTATATTAAAAGTAGATGCCATAACTTTACACAAGATGTCAAACTTTAAAATGCGTTTTACTCGAAATGTGTTGTTTTTTTTTAGAAAAACTCAAACGGGGGCAGTGATTGCTCAAAAAGTTTTTAAAATAATTTGCTGATTTTTTTTGTGTTTTTTCTGTGTAACAGTAGAAGTTTTTTTAACATTCAGATTTATCAATCACTGTTTTATTGCAAAATCTACAGTTCTTTATGAGAATATAATCACTGTTTTTTTAAGCAATTTCATATAATAACTTAGTTAAAGTGCTCTAGTTTTTGTAAAAATTAAAATATATCTTATCCTGAAAATCATTTCAAAACTAAATAGCAAATTAATGCATCAAAATTGAAAAATTGAGAATTTGTTCATTTGCTATTTGTACAGAACGGGCTCCGTTTATGTAGTTTTTTTGTCAATTTTTCCCCATTTTTTTCCCCATTTTAGTAGTAATAGTTTCTTTTTCTCTTCGTAATTTTAGCCTTTTTCAATTCCTACTATTAGCCCGCACTGTCTATATATTTATTTATTTATATATTTGTATATTTATTTATTTTTCTTGGTGGAATTTTCAATCGTTAATAAAATACATTTTAAAGCGCTGAATTGAGCTGAAATTTTATATACTGGATCATTTTGGATGACAATACAATAATTTAATTATAATTAATAAAAATTAATGGATTAAAACTAATTATTTAAAGAATTACAAATACAGCCACGTTGGCGACTTATGTCAAAACTTGAAAAGGTTTTTTCTCACGTGTTAAAGCATTCAGTTGGACTGAAATTAAAAGGACAATACGATACTTTAATGATAATTAAAAAAACTAATGACCACTTAATGTTGTGATTCTGTGTCCTATGTATATACATATTTATATTAATTGTAACTATTTAATAAAAAGTAGCTAAAATAAAATTTTTCGTTGTCGATCTAAGTAGGAATTGACTTAAAAACTATTTTTTGTATATTACTTGTTTTCTTAAAATGTACTAAAAATAAATCTAAAAACCACAAAACAAATCTCCATATTTTAAAAAAAAAAGTTGTCGCAAGTAGTCGGATACCTTAAGCTAAGTGATGAAATTAGATACTAAATAGAAATGTTTCAATATCATTAAAAACTATGAACTTATATTTACCATCTTAATTATAAAAAATTCATTTGAACATTTTCATTTTTACTCTTCTATAAAAAAAACGGAGAACGTGTAAGAAACGTGTAAGAAATTTCAATTATACTTTAAATTCGATATTTTTTTATTAAATCGATGTTTGTTTTAAAAGGAAAAATTGTTTATTTATCAAATCTATTGTGGATTATTTACCTGTCACTGAACAAAACAAAACAAAAAACCAAGAAAAACCCCTTTTTATCACCTCGTATTTCTTGCCACGAGTCCTCGAAAACGATCTTTCGATTACATTTCAGAAGTCAATGATACTGCCATGCAAATGTCATCGGTGCTCGAGAAAACGAATTCCACTCGATTGGAAACAATGCCACTTCTCTGATTCCTATTCCTCCCACGACCATCCCCCACGCTTTCCGTCACTGCTTCGAACGCCCTTCTTTTCAAAGATTCCATTGCTTTTTGTCGCACGAAATGAGTTGTTGTACGAACGCTTTTAGCCGCACTCGTTGCTACTGTGTGAACTCTGTTGGCGGTTCAAAGAAAAAAAAGATGTCGTTGTGTAGTTTGTGAAAAATTTGAATTGTTGTCAGCGGAATGTTTGGAATACATTGATATATTATTATTTGAAAAACCTTGGAAAAGATTTAGTGGTTTCTTGCGGGAAAAAAAAATGACACCATTTCGGAGAAATTTAATTTTCTTGCAAATATATTTTTACCTGTTTATTTATTTAAATATAAGAGAATAATTTAAATTTAGAAATTTTTTCAAGGGAATTTTTCTTCTTTAATCATCGTACTTTCAATTCGCTAAAAAGAGATCTAACGTGGGTGGTCGACTCATTTTGATTTATGATAAAAAATTTTTTTATATAGTAAATATATTTGGTATTTCATTTGAATATATTTAACCTCGTTTTAACGATTGACAAGATTGTATAGCGTATATTTATTAAATTTCTGAAGATAGTTTAATTAGTTAAATACAACAATTATTTTACATTTATAAAATATTTCAACATAATAAATTAAATACTACATGCAATTGAATCTCTATTTTTCGAATTTCTCTATTTTGTGAACTTTTTCCCGGAACCTAGAGCATTTTACTCTTTTCGTAAAATAACCTCCGAAGTGAACGTAAAACTTCTTTGGGGGCCCTTTTAGTGGGCTCTCAATATTTATCTCTTCTTGCATATTTTGGGGCCCCGTATCATCGATACGGCGGTAGCTACACCCCTGGTTCCAAAGCTACGCAAACGACAACAAATGTATATGAAAGTATGTATTATTTGAAATAAAGCAAAGTGTTTTAAAATATCAAATTAAGTGTAAAATTTTGCTCACATTTTGTTTGTTGAAAACAATCGGAAACAAAGCTAAAACCATATTAAAGCACTTTCTTCAGATAAAATGCATTTTAATTAGTTATGTTTGTAGAAAGAGACCTCCATAGCACCCTTTTTTACCCGTTATAAGCCAATTGAATTTAAAGATGTTTAGTTTTAAAAATACTCCGTTAAAATTTTTTAAACTTAAATCTGGTGCAAATGGGCATTAGTGACCCAGGAGGTAGTACTAAAAAAATATGAACAAAATTTGACCCACGTCTCAGAAAGGTTCGCCATCCCTGCACTATTCTATATAGGATATAGCAAAGTCACAATATAACAATAATGTTTGGGGGCCTTTTTTATTGGGAAAAGTATTAATGTTACAAAACCAGTTCTATGGTATTGCAGGAAGACTAACTTAAGGCCATATCACACGTACACTTTCAAGCAATTTTACTCAGTTGCCAGCAACGCTTTGAACAATTTTTTGCTGGCGGGGCTCAAAAGTTGTTCCAAATAAAATTGCGAAATTTCCCAACCAATGGGGTTCTTCGGCGCCCTACGTCATAAACAAGATGGCGGCCCCGGGTTTCGTCTAACACTTCAGATATGCCGTATAATATTTTAATGGTGTATAATATTTTAACGGCGAATAATATTTAAATAGAATGGTGCTCTATTTTTTGTTTACACCATCAACAATTGCGCAAGCGAAAGAAAAAATAAATGTTTCATTTTACGAAGCAGAAAAATCGGCGATAATTTTTCAATGTGGAGATAGAGCTCGGCTGACGTCAGAGCGCGTCGTTTGTTTGGGAACCCTTCCCCCTTCAGATTTGGCCAAAAATTGGACGAAAAAATTGCATGAAAAATATACGTGTGATACGGCCTTAAGTCTTTTCTATTTGGAATATTTTACTAAACTCAGTGGCGCAACAGCCCAAGAGGACCAAGGCCTACTGTGCCCATCTCAAATTCCATGACCTTGGGCACTGGGGTGTATGAGTTCCGGTCAGGTGGTAACATACGAAACCCCCAGACACGAACCCCCCAGTGTTTAGTTCCCAAGTAATCTTGGTACGCATTTATCAACCCACTGAATGGATGAAAGGTTGCTTTGACCTTGCTCAGTCCGTGGTGTGGAAACATGATACGTTACCACTAATCATCTTACAGATATTCTATATTTTGCGGAAATGATTTTGATGTATCTGACATCCAAAGTTTACAAAGAAATGTTATTATCGCTATTTGAAGAGAGAAAAAAAATTAATTTGAACATATAATATGGTAAAAAGATGTGCACACAGAAGAAGGAATTTTGTATGAAAGTATTTTGTGTGTGTGTGTGATAGAGAGAGTCCTGCCTTTTTTTAAATCTTAAAGTAAGTGAATGCAAAAAAGAATCATTTCAACAACACCAGAAAAAAAACTTTATTCATTTTTTTATTATATATATATAGATAAAGATATAAATATAGATATATCGATTCGCGTATTGTTTATGCACAATTGATTCGTCATTTTCATGAAGATTTAACGTAATATTATTGTGTTGTGCTCTAAAATTATAATTTTTCTTTGTTTTTTTTTTCAATTCCTCTCTACTATTAGCTCACACTCTCTATATATTTATTTACTTATTTATTCTTGGTGGAATTTTCAATCGTCAATAAAATACATTTTAAAGCTCTGAATTGAGCTGAAATTTTATATACATGATTATTTTGGATGACAATACAGTAATTTAATTATAATTAATAAAAATTAATTGATTAAAACTAACTATTTAAAGAATTACAAATACAGCCACGATGGCATAATTTCTGGCGACTTGTGTATCAAAACATGAAAAGGTTTTCTTCTCTTTTTTTTAAAGCATTCAGTTGAACTGAAATTTTATGTACGATGCTTTAATGATAATTAATAAAAATTAATTACCACTTAAATTTGTGTTTCTGTCCTATCAGTGGCGTACACAAGGGAGGGGTCCTGGGGGTCCGGACCCCCCCAAAGACCTTGATATTTTTTCAGATTGATTATAATTCTAAGTACATAGTACATAAAATTTAATTAAGTATTTGTTATTAATGATTAATTTTATTAATTAATGCTAATTATTTATTCAATAATTAAGTTTTTACTGTGTTTTGTTCCCGAAAATCGACAAAATCAAAAGGAGCATGATACAAGAAAGGTGAACTTTTGACCCGGACCCCGAAAAGTTCTTGTGTGCGCTACTGTGTCCTATGTATATACATATTTATATTAATTGTAACTATTTTATAAAAAGTAGTTAAAATAAAATTTTTCTTTGTTGATCTAAGTAGGAATTGACTTAAATTCTTTTTTATATTACTTGTTTTTGTTTTTTAAATCAAATAAGGACCCTCACAGGCCGCAATTTCATATCTAATTGTAAGATCAAAGCAATTTGTGGAAGAAGGTTGAAATGCTGTGTGATAATGAGAATTATACAAAGAATAGTATTAAGAAATGAAACAATTCTTAAAACTGTGCTATATATATATATATATATATATATTTATATTTATTAAATTTATCAAATAGAGTATTGTAAAGAATGTAAAAAATTTCAAGTTCTTGAATATATTTCAGATTTGGTAAAATCTATTTTGATAAGAAAACAATTCAGTTAATCAAACTGGCAACCAGAATCATCTTTGTTGAAAATTCTCATAACTGATCGCTTTCGTTGAAACTAGTGTATTTAGGAATAGTGGCGTTACGCTTAGCTTCCGAAGAGCAAGAAATCTTGGGGTTTTTTTTTTTTGTAGAACACCAAACTGGCGTCACACTTCTTTTCTGTTGATGTTTTTCACGAAGAGGAAAACAGGAAACCACTCTTTGGCGTTAGAGAAATCTAATTTTGTTTTATTCCTGTTGTTCGGGACAGATCCCTTAAATTAGTGCTTCTCAACCTTTTTTTATCGCAGCGGACCTTGTCAAAGTTGGATAATCTTACCACGGTCCGCTGAGGGGAGGGGGACGTTGATTGTTTATATTTTAGATTGTTTTGATTTGTAATGTAATTTGCATAAATCAGAAGTGTACTAACTCACCTATACTTTCAAGCTACAATTTTGAGTTTTTTAGTATATCCGCCGTATAACGCGCATCCTCTTTTTTTATGAAGGAACCTGAAGCAATGCTCTTATGTTTTGAAGTCAATTATTCGAGGTTTTATTCCAAGCTTTAGAAGAAGAAAAAAAATAATAACACTTCTAGAACTGCAACCCTTTAAGTTCATAAGGAAGGCCATTTCTTTTAAAGAAACAGTATTTCGATATATGTAGAAGTCTAATTTTTTTTCAATGCTCATCATTTTTTTTTTAATTTTTAAAGTTATCATTTTTATAACCGGCGTATAACGCGAATCCTTAAATTTCGCTCTTATTTTTTGTGTTATAAGTAGGGTTTCTGATTTCTCGATTCCCGAGAATGTCCGGGAAATCCCGGGAATGTAATTGTCGTTCCCGAAAATATAACAAAATTTTTACAAAACTTAAAAACAAGTTGTTTTTAAATAAAATCAATAATAATTATAAATAAGGATACATATAAATTCAAAAATTAATACTTATTTATATAACGAGATAAAAAATACAAAAAATATATAATAAATAGATTATTCATTTTTAAAATAGGATTTCAAAAAGCTTAAGCAATTTATACTTTTATCACTTAGCCTAGTTCTAAGCTTTGTGACCAACAATCCAGCAGCAAAAACTGCTCCCTCGGTTTCAACTGTTTCGGAGGAATTATTTTTAAAGCCTCACATAGTTTTACAATGTTTAGTGATGGATTTTCAGTCGAGTCGAAAAACTTCGTTTCAGGATTTTGTTGAAACTAGTACTTTTCTTGGTTGAACAATATCAAATTTGTTTTAGAGTAAATTGCTTTCTCTAATTTGTTTGTCAACGCGTCTGAGGTTTTTCTTTCAAAATCTCCATGCTCTCTTCTTTTGATTGCGAACGATTGGATATTGATTCATCTTCTTCACAGAAAAGCCTTGTCCCTATCATTTGTGAAAGGGAGAAATCAAGATTGAATGTTGATACTTTAGCTGTAGCACTTACTGTAAAGTTCAATATAAAGGATATTTTTTGCTCCGAAATTTCCGATGTACTAGAAAATGATATATTGACAAAAAAAATATTCAGTGGGGAAAATACTCACGTTTGGATAAATAATTAAAGAGGAATGCAGTGAGGTGGTGTATTTTTATTTGAATTAATAAAATGTTTCATATATTTACGTTGTAACTTTTTCTTAAGTTTTTCGCACGTCCTCCTTTTCATTGTAAAAAAACTGGTCCCCTTATATATTCAAGCGTATACCGTGTACTTTAACACAAAAATAATATCGAAATTTTCGAACGCGCGTTTTTCGGATACATCTTATCAACACCACTGAACCTTTTACCTTACCTTAAGGAATCCGACTACGTTCGGAGTTGTGATTTTAAAACAGAGCATAAATGGATAATTTTCATGATATTTAGTGTCGCCTTGATTAGAATACATGTATAAAATTGTTTTAAGGACATTATGACAAAAAAAATTTATTTAAATACCCTATTTTGGTAAAAAATTAACTTAGAATAACCTTTTTTCAAAATGTTCTCCTTTTATGAAAAATATTTCTATAATAATAATTTTGTGTGTGTGCTTAGATAAAGTAAAGACTTCTCCAGAGAGTCTGAACTAGGATTTTTGAAAAATTCACTTTATTTTCAGAGTACCAATGAAATAATTATCGGCGTTTTTTTTTTTTAATTTTTCCCCTCTGTTGTAGTAAAATATGGATAAATCCACTTCCAAGTTATATGTTTCCAAACTTCTAGTTCAGCCTCTGTACAGAAGTCTGAGCTATATACAGGCAAAATATTATTACTGTTGGAGACATTTTTTTATAAAGGGAGAATGTTTGAAAATGGGTTATTTATGTTCCTTTTTATTAAAATATTGGCCTTAAATAATTTACTGTATATTATTCTTAAAACAATTTTATATACGTTTTTTAATCTAAGTGACACTAAATATGATACATATTATTCTCTTATACACTTTTGCAAAATCACAGTTCCGAACGTAGTCGGTTACCTTAATGCGTATTAAATCTAACGAATAATAAAGTCCTCTCGCTAATGTGGTTTGGAAGTTTGAAAAGGGAGTACTAGCTCAGGTGTTGACTTCTTCTTCACTTGAGCGAGGCTGAAAATCACGAAGTCCATCGCCAATAGCCCATTTATAGCTTCAAAATGTGACATTAATAAAAAATCATATAAAATCCGAGTACCAAGCTTTAGGAGATTAGATTGTCTACAAAGAAGTACATATATTTAAGGAATACGTGTTTTTATTACCACTAGTAGAATTCAAAAGCTCACGGACTGGGCCTATAACGCGGAAAATTTTTGCAGTAGAGCTACTACGATAACATTTCTGTGCTATTGTATTCTTCCCCTTTTCTAAATAAAGTTTTTTTCCAAGGCATGTGGTCGGCCAAGGCATAGGAGGATGTATTTAGTCGCCGGCGATTAAAAGAAATTGAGTTTGTTGATTGGATAATGGATATTAAATTTTGAGTTCATTTGGAAAAAAGTGCTACGGAGAATTAAGAAATTTTGATGGGTGTGCAAGGCTGTGATACATTATCGCGAACTCAAGCTTTTGAGTGACATCGACGTTTCAGAGAAAACAGCAAAGTGCCGAAGACGGCAATTGCTGTGGATGTATGCAGACTTCCCTAATCGCCGAAAACATTGAAAAGGTTTCTGCGTAAGAACAGGCTTGAAACAATAGCAGAATCAACTAGGATATCTTCGGCCACCTGTCAATGGATACTAACTAAAGATATTAACATGCATAGGGTGTGTCAGCATATCGTTCCCTGCATGTTAAACGACCTATCTGCAGATGAAGTTAAAGGCTGAATTAAAAGGACATGGCTAAAAATAGATTCCAGAAATGTTTCGATGACTTTTACAAGCCATAGCAAAAGTGTGTTGTTACACAAGGGTCTTGTTTCGAAAAGGAACATCCCCTTTCGAAATAAGACCCCCTTGAGTAAAAAATATCAACAGAATTATCACCAATTAAACTGCTTAAAAACATCGTTTCAGCAGTTTAATTGGTGATATTTTTGAAGTTATAGACTCAGTTAGTATAGAAGTTATAGACTTTTGAACCCTATTACATATAATGCTAACATGCTGTTGTGTTTAAATATAATTGGCTTTATCTCTTATTTTATACATCTGATTATGTTACGTTTGATTTGCTTTTAATTTAGGTCACGCTGTAAAACAGAATGAAGGCTATTAGTGACTGACCTTGTGTAATTTGGAATCATGGCCAAAAGTACGACACTTGTGCTCAGTGGCGTAACGTACACCCCCGTAACCCACGCATTGCGGGGGAGGATCAGATTTGAGAACCCAAAGCCTGACGGACGCCAAGTACGTATTTAACCAATTTATAAAATATTAAAGACAAAACTTGAATTTGCGGGAGGGGGGGCTAATATTCGCCGTTACGCCACTGACTGTAATGGCACATTTTCCAAATTTCCACACTAACGGGAAGACTTTATGTAATGTTAAAGCTGCAGAGAAAATCCGTACTGAATCAAAAAAAGGAAAGCTAGTTTTATAGAATATTAAAATTTTAAAACTTTTTATTGGAATAAGATTTTTCTTAAAAAAATATTCAAAAAAAAACAACTTTATATAGTTTATCTAAAAGAGAAGAAGTTGAAAATATCTTCCGAAACAAAAAAAAAGTTATTTTTTTAATATTTCCAAAGTTCTTTCTCTCTACCTTGCATATTCTATAGTAAAAACTATCAGGATGTACATATAGAACAAATGTTTGTTTTTATTGGTATACGGAACCAATTTTCGGGTTGATATTTTCTTATGAAAATGAGTAAGTTCTAAATCTCCTTCAAATGTTTTGATTCTGGAAATTCCTGGAAAAGATAGTAAAATCGCTTGATATGAAACAGTTCCGCGAAAATCTACGTAAAAATTGTAATCCAAAATGCTCAACAATTTTAAAGGCAATGGACCATGTAACACAAGCGTCACATCTTTAAACAAAATATTGAAAACTTTGATAAAAAAAAATCAATTTTTTTTTTTGGTAATTTTTTTTAAAAAAAGTATATATATATTAAAAATATTTGTAAAAATATTACCTACAAGATAGGATCCATTCATTTCGGCGGAAGAAAATTTAAACTAAAATATAAAGGTTATAACTTCTTATGATAACATTTCCGGCTAAGTAAATATAGTAGAATTTTTATTCACGAACAAACCCTAATCTATTCGTGAAAAAAAGTTCAGCGTGAGAAAAATGTTTAAACAGAAATGTGGCTTCCGTAATTGCGGTATAAATGCTTTGGTCAAAAATATTCATTTTACTCATGCGAAAAAAATAAAACCGGAGTACGTTAAAATAATAGGAAGAAATTTTTATATTTATACATTACGTCGTCGTTTGATACATGTTCTGTTTGCAACGGTAACAGTGTAGTCATGATCGCGAGCTCGTGAACGTCTTAGTTTCCATGAAATCGCTATTATGCATCCTGATGCCTCTGAATACCCCCTTGTAGAAGGTCTTCTGAATGTTAAATCTGTCGAGGCTCTAAGCCTTTACGTTGTAGTAGTGTAGAAGTTTGGATAGCAGTGTGACGAAGGCTCATTAGTCGAACACTTCCTGACAATACTTGTCAAATTTGATGTACGGGGTAACCGGAATGCCCAAATAAAGCATTGTATCTTCCAAAAGAGACCATGTATTTTTCCCTCATGCCCGAGGGCAAACAGGTGTCTCACCGATTCTGAAGGCAGCTTTGTTGAAAGCACACACATCCCTCTCAAACCCACAGATAATGTCAGGCAGCACGATCTATTTGAAGGAAGCTCGGAAGAACAGTATCCATTGTTGGGTCCCCCTCGCACATGTGGATCGCGGACTATTTGAATGAAAAGGAATGTTAGCTTGTTATGTTGAAGACATACCCTGGAAGATGTCCTCAGTGTCCAAGTGACTTGGTGTTTTATGGCCCTCCAGATTGTGTACGAGGTATGGTGACAAGTTGATTTTAGACCGGCCTGTTGTCTCCAAGCACCAATAGAGTTGGGACTAAAGTGAGGAGGGCCGTGTGCGTTGGCATATTAGAGATGATTGTGGGCGTAAAGGAGGCCCAGGGGTTTAAAGGGTCGGCTCGCAAGTTGATGGGGACCTTCTATAATCTTCTCCCTCCTTAATCTTCTACATTACCTTCCATTTTTTTTTTTTTTCTTGTTTGAAGACGCTTGACAGAGGTTGGGGGCAGCCGGATCCGGATCCATAGAGAGGCTCTGCGATGACCTTTGAAAGACGGAGTGCCGAAGTCTGCGAAGCAAACGCTTGATTGAAGAGTCTTTGGACCATCCCCGTGAAAGGGGTTGCGGGGTCAGCCGATCATCTCAAGATCTTTAAACATTAAACGAACTAGAACGTGCCTCCAGCAAAAGGCCGTGAAGAGCAAGCATTTACTACTGAATTTGATGCACTGGCATAGCTTTGAGGGGGCCCTGTATCAAAATTCCTTCTGGGCCTTTTTTTAGATATGGGAGCCCTGTTAGCGGGACTGTAGTTACACAGATTGGGCCCCTGTAGCTTGGGATCCGTATCATTGATACGGTGGTATCTATGCCCCTGACTTGATGTAATATTTTATTAATTTGGAATGAAATGCCTTTTGGGCTAATAGCTGTGTGATCTCTGTAGCTACCAAGAAGTGAAGTAATTTTAAAGGATAACGACATTACAGCAGGTTGGTATTCAAGTATGTTGCTAAGTGGGTTAAATTGGTGAACATTTTCCAACAAAATTGCTGTAAAGTAAGATGCTAACAACGATAGTTTTATTTCTGGTCATCTTATGTGAAGCCAACACATTTTTTTCCCCATTCGTTTCTTACCTTTCTGTCTTTGTCTTGCATTCTGAGCCATTTTTTTTTTTTTTCTCTGAAAATGAACGGGAAGATGAATTCGTACACGGCAACTGATCGTCGGCCTACGTTTAACGGCCTTGAGGAAGCATAACAAAAACTTTCGAACATCTAATAAATGAACGTAAATCTTAAAAACTATAAAGAAACTCGGACCCTGATAATAACTTTTGGATGATTTATTTGATACGCCCCCTTTTTTATAGAATACAAGTTTCATTCGAAGTACCCAAAAAATTTTAAAAAATTAAATTGCTTGTGCAAGTTTAACATAAAATGTTTTAAAAAGAACTTAATTATATTATAAATTACTCCCCCGAGATTATTTTGGATCCGTATATAATCCGATCCTTATTTTAACTTAGAAAAAGTTTCAAAAATTCCAGTCTTCTACACGGAAATATACGGTACATTTAAAATTTGGTTGCAACGCATTTCGTTGTATTCGTTTACTATAATACATATTTAAAATTTGGAAGTACAGTCGGACCTCTTTCTAACGAAGCCGCTAAATCCCGTAAAAAAGTTGGCTATGAGGAAATTCTGTTAAGGTATCCGACTACGCTCGGAACCGTGATTTTAAAAAAGCGCATAAATAGATAATTTTCATGATATTTAGTGTCACTCGGATTAGAATACATGTATAAAATTGTTTAAAGGACATTTTTACAAAAAAAAAACTATTTAAATATAATATTTTGGCAAAAAAATTAACTTAGAATAATCTTTTTTCCAAATGTTCTCCATTCGTGAAAAATGCTTCTATTATAACAATATTTTGCCTGTCTATAGCCGACTTACAGAGGCTCAACTAGAATTTTTGAAAATTCACAATATTTTCAGAGTTACCACCCAAAATAATATGGGGTTTTTTTCAAAAATTTTCCCCCTGTTGTAAAATAGGATAAAACCCCTTCTAAGTTATATTTTCAAAATTTAAAGGGCCCCTGTAGAGAGGTCTAAACTATATACAGAAAAAAAATTTTTATAATAGAACATTTTTTACAAAAAGGGGAACATTTTGAAAAAAAAAATTATTCTAAGTTAATTTTTGCCAAATATTTAAAATAATTTTTTTTTTCAAAAGGTCCTTAAAACAATTTTTTACATGCATTTAATCTAAGTGAAAAAAATATCAAGAAAATTTTCCATTTGCCTTTTCAAAAAACCCCCTCCCAAGTATTCGGATACCTTAAATAAAAGAGATTATTTTTAATATACGTTAGAGAGACCATAAAACATATAAAATAAATTTTAAATTGATAAATACTATACATTATTTAAAAAAGTAATTTTTCATACTTTTTTAGGAAAAAATTAATATCTATTCGTTTTATATACTTTACTCAACAAAAAGAAATATGCAAGGAAAAAAAAAACATACATATTTTCCAGGAGTACACTGTATTTTCAATTTTAAAAACAATTTATATTAAATTTAATGAATTTTTTAACAAGTTCTTATTTTAAGCCTACAATTTTTTTTAAACGTATATTATTTTATAACCAACAATTTTAATCATACAATGCCATATGTGTTCTTAAATTTAATTATTGATAAAATCTGTTAATTTTACTTGAGTTTAAATTACGGCAATTTCATTGCTCTAGGTGAGTTAGGCACTTAGTAAATCCAGTTTGCCATTGATCACTATAAAATGTGTTAAAAGAGATAATAATTTGAAGAATGTTCTGAAATGTTTTAGACAGAGAAAAAATCGAGTCAAAAGAGAAAAAGTTCGTTAAATATAAAATGCACTTTGGGGGTTATTTTATGTAGAAAATAGTAAAATATTCTTGGTAGAAAAAAATTCGCAAAATTGAAGTTCGTTATGTGGAGGTTTGGCTGTATTGAATAAATACGCAATTTTAAACTCATAAACGATGTATTATTTAAAAAAGTATTAATTCACACTTTTTTTGAAAATTAATATCTA
>BMAV01007452.1:0-35155 GCA_019973955.1 Trichonephila inaurata madagascariensis
ACACATACAATTTTAAATAATGGAGAAATTATTCCAAATAAATTTTTTCGGAATTTTTCCCAACCATGGGATTATTGTGATGTGAAATAACTCATTTTCGAATCACAAAATTTCCCTTTCAACAAACTTTAATTTCTACCTATTGAGAATTCTTTTTTTAAATTGCATTGCATGTACTGCTCTTTCTCTCTTCCAGGAGAGATTCCTACTTCTCAATAACTTTAAAAAAAAAATCGTTGCAATGAATGTTTTTCTAAAGAACCGCTTTTTATGGAAGAAAAATCCCCTAATGAAATTCTTCCCTTTAAACTGACATACTTTTCCCTCCAAAACTGAAAATTTATTCCCTTTACCCATTCTAAAATAGAATAGTCCATTTCTTGCAGTTAAGAGACGCTAGTCAGGAACCTTCGACCAAGCTAAACTATTGTATAGCTCCGTACACAGAACTTCTCCCGTAAATAAGTATTAGTAATAAAATTGGCAATTTTATACAATAAACTAATCATTTTGTTCTGATATTTTAACAACACAACTTCCTCTGAGATTGACGAGCTCGATTTCCGTGACACATAGTTGCATGCTCTCAAACGGGGGCGCCGCAGTTAACTGGTTAAGAAACTTATCATAATACTTAAATCTAAAAATAGAAGTGTGTTACTAATTAGCGTTTCCACTACTGGCAGATGCACCGTGTAGGGCAGCGATACACGTTAAATCTGTCGAGAGCTGAAACGTCCTCCCGTTGGTGGGTAGTTGGAGAGGGGTGCCAAGCTCAGGGGTCGTCCACGTCACTTGACCATGGTTCAAAATTACGTGATCCGTCGTCAATAACCCTCGTGCAGCTGAACAGTGCGAAGTTAATATTTACTCACTAACTGGCAGATGCTGTAAGAGAGCTCTGTACAAATAGCCTTGTTGTAATACATGCATACGGAGATGGGGAGGAAGTACAAATACTGCACCTGCAGGGTTGGGTGGTTTTGCAGGACGAATGTATTGTCTATGGTTAATGTTATATTAAATTAAGTAAAAATAATCAAAACATAGAAAAGTAGATCTTTAAATAACTTAGCAAAAGCAAATGACAAAAAATTAAATTTAAATAAGACATCATACTTTTAGCATTTTACCTTTGAAGGGATAACAGCTGATAAATAGGCGTTTAGAATTGCTATTACACTCGTTTCATATTGCTCAAATTTTGTTAAAAATTACAAAAGTATATTTTAAAAAGTGTTGAATGAGCATTTCTTTTTTTTTTTTTCTGAATATGTAATTCAAATTTTGAGATTTTAACATTAAAATATGGTATTTGTTTTAAGTTTTAATTCTAATAAAACGTTATTTTAATACTCTTGATTGTCAAATATTTTCACCTCAGTAGCGTACCATTATTTTACATATTTAATTTTTTCGCGATACGAAAAATACTACAACAAATACTTCCCTATATGATAAAAAAAAGTGTAACAAGCGATACTGTCTCCATGTGAAATTCTAAATGGGAATGAAATAAATTATATAAAACCTATTTTTTTTATGCTATAAATTGTTTAACATAGTATGTTAATGGTTAAAATTGATTTTTAGTATTAGATAAAATACTTCTATACAACTATTAAATAAGAATTTTTTTAATTTAATATGTTCTTCCTTATGTCGATATATTACTGTTAAATATATAGTTACGTTATAATGTTAAGTTATTCAATACATGAAAACTGATTGACTGACTGAAATATCTGCCTTAAAAATTTAGGTAAATTTAAGTATTGTACATGAGTTATATATTAGATTATCTTAACTTTCCATGTATTTGAAAATGTCATAATCTAGTCAATGATGTGTGTGTGAGCTTTGTTCATTTAAAAACCATTTACTTTTCTTCAGTTTTATACTTAATGTTTCTGTTCATGTATTCTGTTCTTGTACTCTGCCTTCAGTAAAGATTAAATTTTATATCGTTTCTTAGAATAATGTTTGAAATCCAAAATAATAAATGCAGCGATACATGCCTTATTTGACTAGAGATAATATTATTTGAAATAAAAATTACAATTTTAAACTTTATTCGATCAATGAATTTTACTCAAATAATAAGAAAGATGTACTGTTATTAATCCTAAAATTTCTAGTTTAAGATAATTTCCCTTTTTAACTTTTTCTTTAAGAAAAAATAGGTACAGAATTTTTTTAATGAAGCAAATGCTAAATGTCACAAAAAAAGGGGGTTTAAAAAAGAGTCTAGATCTTAAAAAAATTTTTTTTGACTGCAGCTTTTTTGCCCCAAACTGGGGGCGCTCCCCCCCGGGGGGTTGAATAACCCATTTTGGGAGGTGCGAGCTTAACGAAAAGTCGAAAATAAAACATTTTCAAAAATTAATTTTGTCGAAAAAAAGCAAAAGACACATTTACGCTGATATACTACACACTTTTTATGCATCAGTACTGCACAACGTATTTGATAATTTATCAATACTAAATTAAGAACAAGTTTAATAAGTATTAGTGACTTTCCTGGGATTGTCATATACAAAATTTAACACTTATTTTCATAATTTGTAAGGTTTATAATTAAATTATTATTGTAGCTTTAGCGTCATAGTACATTATTATACGGAGCAGTGGCGTAACGTACACCCCCTCAACTCCCTCATTGCAAGGGGGCCCTGGATTCTAGTGGGTCAAAAGCTTGACGGCCCAAAGGGGAAAATTTTTTTTGGGGTTTTGGGCCCCAAAATTTTTACTTTTTTGGGGGCCCCTAATATTCCCCCGTAATTATTTTGGTACGGGGGGAGGCATAAAATTATGATTCGATATTGGGTCGCAAACATTGAAAGTTCAAAAAGTATTGATTTAACATAAGAGCAGAGAGTTAAAGTATACTTAAGATTGCATGGAACATATCGGTATTTATTTGGGTATCCAAGAACCCATAATAGTTAAAATGCAGAGATTCAAATATAAAACGAAATAATATTTGACAAAAACATTGATAAAGGATTAAAAATATCCAAAAAGAAACATGGTCCCAAAACCCAATTTTGGGTTGTAAAAAATCATAAACCGGGGGGAGTCCGATTGCTCGGGGGGCCGGTTTTTTTTATGTGACGAAATTTTTTTCATGTATAGTACAATCTATAAAAATGAAGGAAAATACCAGCGGTTTCTTAAAAAAAATTGGCCGGATGATTATATATTAAATAAATTAAAAAAATTAAAAATTTCCCAAAAAAGATTTTTAGTTTTACGTAAAATTTTTATCCCCAAAAGTTCTGAAAACAAAATATTTACTCATTTCTTTATACCATCCCTTCTAAAAACTTTTCCCCGGGGAAAACTTAGATTTTTCCCGCCCAAAACTTTTTTAATTTCCAAAAAAAAACCCCCATAGGAGAATTGCAAAAAATTCTTTAGTATGTAAAGGCATATTCCTCAAATATACTCGTTCGTTGATTTTTTTTTCATTTTTCGAAAATAAAAAATAACTTGTGCGAAATAAATGTTCAGGGTTTTCTCTGGGCGGTTTCCGAAAATATAATTTGCAAAACTTTTTCTTTCTTTTTTTACCTTTTAATTTCCCTGTAAAAAATTTTTGGGGGCCGGTTTGTTTTTTAGTAACAGATGAAAGAGTAAAATCAACTTTTTAATAACGGGGGTTGCGCATTTAAATCCTCTCTGATTCTTCTGTCTAGTCTATTTAATTCCAACCTCATGCTGTAAGTCCAATACATAGCGAGGTAACGCAATGCACAAACAGGTCTTCTTGGATTTAAATATTCATCTTTACTTGTTTCGGACAATTCACTCCATAACATTATTTCTTCCTTCAAGCAATAAATACAAGCTATTTCATAACGCTTAGTAACAGGTAAATTGTCATCTTTTATAGCAGATTCTGCAGTTTTCTTTGCATCTATTGTTCCACAAAGCAATGTCCACCTCAAAATTCTCATAAAATTACTTGGTAAGTAATCGTTACTATACATATGCTGTATAATCTGCTTTATACGGCCACCCATTGGATCCACCAAACTTGACAATACGATCTTTAATTCATTTGGTAAGATAAGGCAGTTACCAATTTTTAATTTCAAGCTCTCCTCAATGCTACTCCATTTTTCAAGCGTTTGATCTTCTTCGAGAAAGTATTCGGCCATAGATTTCTTGAACATCGTAACCACTCCATAAAAGTCTGACAATTCTCGTTAATGTCATAAAGTGTATCATGGGAATTTCCTTAAACATTTTTGATTGATCAACTTCACGTTTCCTTGATAACTTTGCGAATACTCTGATGACATCAGAATAGAGATTCGAGTTTTCACGTTATCTTCACAGGGATATGGATCTGGAATAGATCCATTCGAGTTTTAACCATTGATTGTGACTACTTATAAACCTCTCACTCGGAATTAGTTTGAGTCTTCTGAGGCTCTTGCGACAGATCTCATAATCTTGAGTCGTAGTCAAATAACGAGGTAGGCACCGGGGCTGGTAGCCTACTATTTGAATTTCTACAATATGCCAACCTAAATGCTTTGAGCCTCGACAAGAGCTACGGTAGCCCAGTGGTCAAGGTATCGGATCATGGCAGGCATGTCGAGTTCGCCCCAAATCCCCCCTGGGCCCGCAGTGTGAACAGCGTGCACGTTAAATCTGTCGAGCTGAAACGTCCCCCCGTTGGTGTGGTTTGGTGGTTAAAAGGGGGGGGTGCCAGCTCGGTGTATCCACGCCCTTGCCCAGGTTTAAAATTACGTGGTCCGCCCCCGCGCTCGTGCTGCTGAACAGTGCGATGTTAATATTTACTCACTCACTTGAGCCTCGACAGATGTAACGTGCTCAGTCCTTCTACATGGCGAGTTCTAAGTGGCACCAGGAATCGAACCCATGGTTCGGTAGAAAATGGCCAGTTGCGAGTTCGTGATCTTGATCACGTGGTTATCACGGTCTCATGATTAAATCATAGAAAAAATGATGTTCTTGATATCATCTGCTTCAGTGTAGTTCAGTTTGCTTCAGCAAAGCAACTCAATTCACAAGGGAAGTTTTGAGAGAAAAAGGGACTTGCAACACAAATATATAATTTCTCATACAAAAATGTCTATGACTACTTTTTTTTAGCTACTGCGAGCTGTTGGATTTCGTTGCTTATGTGGATTGAGTGAATATTAACGTCGCATTATTCACGACCCAAAAGGGCTTTACCGACCTCTCATTTTGAGCCATGGGCAAAAATTAAAACACCTGAGCTGGCATCTTTTTAATTTCCCACCCCAAAAAAAGGAGGATGTTTGAACCCTCCCATGTTTAACCTACATCGGCTCCCTCTACATGGTGAGTGTTCAGCTTCTTTCGGCTCCAGCTCCATGAGTCCGTTCCGAACTGGGGTCCCGGGGGGTAAGTGGTGAGTGAATATTAACGTCGCACTGTTCAGCTCCCGGGGCTTTTGGCGACGGCCCATAATTTTGAACCATGGTCAAGTGCGTGGACTACACCTGAGCTGGATCCTCCTCTCCTAATACCCAACGGGGGGACGTTTGAGCTCTCGATAGTTTTAAACACCCATCGCTCCCTACCACGGGTTTTTAGTGGCTGGGCTCGAACTCGGGACAAGGCCAGCCACTACCCGATCCCTTTGCCCACTGGGCACCGTGGATACGTTGCTTCTGCCGAGTCTCATAGATTCAAGTTATAGAGTGAGTAAAGATCCACCCTCTTGAGGGTCTGATGAGCATTAGATTTATCGAGGTTCAAATTCCTCATACTGGTGTGGAAAATTGGAGCTCAGGTATCATTCTAGTCACTTCTCCGAGATTTGAAATCTATTATGTTTTTCTCCCAGTTAATAAAAGACCAGTCTTACAATTCTATAAAATATAGGAGAAATGTGATGATCATCCAAATTTGTTTGGGCGATCTTTGTTTGAAGTAATATCTCAGGAAAGTATTTGGAAATTCCATATTAAATATACCTCTGTGATATCTGAACTGTCTTCTGCTTTAATTACACTGCTAAAATAGTAATTATGACATTATAAGTTGAATCACATAAGCCTTGACATCATTCAAAAACCTTGTTTTCCAGTCAAACCACTTCCTTCTGCCAAAATAATTTTGGACCTTCTTGAATTTTGTACGAAAAAGGAACCCAAAGACACAATTAAAAGGAAGGGCATGGCCAATTAAAAAAAGGGGGATGGAAAAATTAAAAAAAGGGGATGGACACAATTTTCGGCCCATGGGCCTCGTTTAATAAACCCCCACTAAGGTTCTTCAGACTCAGGGGTGGATCTGTGTTTTTCTTAAGTTCCCAGATAATACAACTTCAAAGCATAAGGTTTCTGCGGGGTAAATTGCTTCCAACTTCACGTGTGAACTTATAGCAATTAAGCAATTAGATATTTAGTTTACACGGACAAATATCACTAATTCCAACGGCATCAATGAGCTCTCAGATTCTAGATCTGGTCTTGAGGCCATCAAGAAGGGAAAAATGGGGCTCACACTCAAGAAATCAATTCACTTCTATTCTCCATTGGTGCAACGCAATCGCAAACAAAAAGCTCTGCTCAAACCCAAGAAAAAAATTATCGTTGCCAGAATTAAATTATAGCCGAGGAATTTCGACAACAATAACTAGACTAAGGACAAAGTCTTTTAAGGACATGAAGATTTTGCCTGAAGGTTCCAGATCATATGTGGAATGCAGGCACTGTCCAAGCATGCAACTGGATCCCGAACACCTTTTTAGCTATCCTTCCATTGTTAGTGCCCTTTTTAAAATAGACAATGACTGCAGCATGGACATTCTATACTCGGATCATGCCATGGATGTTTCCACAGCAATGATTAACGCCTTTGGCAATATTTGACTATATCCTGATATTCTATTATTACAACCTCTGCACTTTGTCTTACACAACATCAACATCACCAACAACAAACAGTAGTTCCACATGACGTATTGTTTATAGATATAATACGTGAAAAAATACTCGTATTAAATTAATTCGGTATTTAACTTCTATTTTATAGAAACCTTACTATATTTGTTTGTAATAATTTCATGCAAAATCCACATAAAAGAATTGATTCAGATTTTAATTCATTCTGTTTAACTTTTGCATTTCATGCTAAAACTCCCGTATTAAATGTTTGAAAAATACAAAGGAGGTACTTAAAATTAAACCCCTATCTTTGGCTACTTTTGGCGAATTATACGTTGAAATATATAATTACGAGTTTGATGAGTGAGTGTGTATTAAGGTCGAACTATTCAGCGACGGTCTTTTGGCAAGGAAACCGAATTTTAACCTGGTCAAAATGGGACAACCCGGTGGCACTCCACTAATTTCCCCTCACCCCCTGGAGGGATGACGTTTGAGCCTAGATATATTTAACGAGCATCAGCCTCCTTCAAAGGGCGGATATTCAGTGGTACTCAGCTCGAACTTGTGACACGCCGGCTGAGTCCTTTACCTTGACTACTATGCCACTGCAGCCCCTTACGATATAGATACAGATTCAAAATGAAATAGGTGGCTTCACATCGTAAAATTTTTGGTGATTTATCTCAGGCATACAGTTAATATTTGGCGGTTAATCAGTGGAAAAATGGATTAATACAATATGTAATAAAATGTTTTTTATCCTACGCCTGTCTCCAATCTTTCGATCATGACTCGACCAGCAGCCCAAAACAGTACAGAACGATAAAAAAGTTAACAAAGGTAGTCTCAATTGCATTTAAAGAAAAATAGTTTGAAACAGTAGGGTATATTTTGAGGTGATATTTTGTCCTGAATACATCAGGGTTTTATAGCGTTCAGGAGTTAGAATCTTCTATTCCCATTCTGCAGGTCATTACCGAATTCGACAGACTTATACTAAGGGGGTATAGTAGAAAGCACGAGGATGAAAAAGCAACATAGAACATGGGGTCGTAAGCCAAATTTAGAGGGGGAAATTCGAGATAATAGTAGACGTTGGAGGACGAGAGGAATAGTCAAAGGAATACAGGGACATATATAGACTGTTCGAACACCTCAATGGCTCAAAACGCCTATTTTTCCTACAACGCGTTTCTTCTGAAGATGCGGCAGGGAGATCTATATTTAGTTTTCAAAGCAGCCATTACACAAATTCCGAATGGATTTGGGCTCGTGACGTGGCTGCACGATCCATTAAGGTCATGCGGGTAACATGCCTGTCTTCTCGGTTGATAGTTATAGGGGGTCATTGAGATCCAACACGGAGTTCCGTATTACCGTCCTGAACCCATCGATTCCATATTCTACTAACAAACATTGGATCTCGATCGACGAGGGGAACAATACTGCGACACAAAAAACCGCAATCCCGGTTCTCTACAATTCGATCTTTATCAAAGTCAAAAAAGTGCTGGTACACATTTCTGCATCTTACAAGAGGCAACACAACAACTTTTCACCAGGACGTTCAAATGCAATTTGTGTATGAGAAATCGGCTGTACAATTTCCTCATTTAAACACGTAGGTGTCGCTAACGGCGCCTTCTTTGCCTAAATGTGTTGAAAAGCTAATCATTTACTACAGTGTTTCTCAAACTGTGGGGCGCGCCCCCTGGGGGGCGTGATAACTGTACAAGGAAGGCGCAAGCATATTGAAAAGTTGAAAACAAAAGATTATTTTTAAAATCTTATTAATAATCTGAAAGTAAAAAACGAAATACATTCTGATACAAAAAAGAAAAAGAAAATACACATTTACTCAGATATAATACACTTATAAATGTATCAGTACTGCACACAATATACTTAATTCAACAATACTAAGTTAAGAACAACATTAATAATTACCAATGGCCCTATAGGCTTGTCATACATAAAATTACGTACAAAAATTAACACTTAACTTGATAATTTGTACAGTTTATAATTAGTCCCTTTATACTACCGATTAAAAGTTACGCAATTCGCTCCCTATTGCCACATTTTCCACGAAGGAGCGCGTATGTAATTTATTGGAGGGAGGGGAGAAAAGGAATAAACATGAAAGTCCTTTGAAATAAGTAAATCCTTAGCAAACACTGTCAAGGTCCCTTCATTGCATTCCAAAGCCTTCGGAATAATTTTAGGGATAACAGTGCACAGAAAAGATCGTACTTCGAAAAGACGTATATATACGTCCTGTGCAATTAACGCTTTGGCTGAGCAAGACATTTATATACGCCGGTGGTATTTAAGAGGTTAAAGTCGTATTGTAGCTTTAGCGTCAAAGTATAGTATCATTGAATTCAATATATTGTTATTGTATGAAGGGGGGGGTCACCAATATTGAAACTTTGAGAAGCACTGATTTACTAACATATAGCACATTCTTCCTGTCGTTTAAATTTCACGTCTATAGCATGTCGCCTTCGTAGTGTAGCAATTTTAAAGGCCAGGAGTGTATTCAAAAAGGACATTTTTGTCTTTAACACCCTTGCAACCCCCCCCCATCCTTGGGAGTCGATTCATGCAAAATCTGTTCTCAGATATCTCTACACAACACAAAGATCATGATTGTAAAAGTTTAACTATTTTTTGTGGGTTTATTATTGTAATGACAACAGACTTAAGAAAAATATTAAAGTAACTTTTTCAGTTTCCCACAAAATTATATTACACTTTTTTTTTCTCAAAACTTTGCTATAAGTTGAATATCTGAATAATTAATATTTAGTTACCGACTTAATTATTGAGCACTGTTCGAAACTGACACTACTACAAATATAAATTAGCATCAAGTTTCATTTCTTAATTATTCCAGAATGCATAACTATATATTCCTATCCTTTGACACTTTTTCACATAAATTTCATGCTGCCAGAAAACAGATTTAATTTTTTAAGTTTTTCATCTCCATTATTTCTTATAAGCAAATAGTGTACCGACATTAAGAATTAATACTTTCATCAAATAAAATAAATAGCTTCACCAATTTATATTTACGAAATGTTATAGCGTAATAATTATATTTTAAAAATAGAAATATTCAACTTTTTCCTGTTACTTAATATTTATACTTAATTGCATATTTGTGAAAGCGTGAAAAATTTTATCAATTTCTTTACACTTTTTTTAACGTGATTTATTTAATGATCAATAATCAGAGTTGTGAATGATTCAGATTCTCTCTCAACGTTAAAAATTAAAAATATCATTTAAAATTATTCACTCGATTAAAGAGAAATTGCTCTTTATTTTATTTATTTATTTATTTGAAAGAGAATGTGTACGGTTTGTGATAGAATCTGCCAGTATTTGATTTTTAGTTATGGGTTAAAAGTTTACTAGAACTTATATATTTATATGATATTTTAAGAAATACATATAACACACGCAATTGCCTTTTTTAATAATTTTTCAATTACTTCAAAATTATTATTTGTTACTTTTGTATATTTATTATCTTTCTCTTTGATTTTGAAAATAATCGCAATTGTCGTACTTCTAATATATAGCTTCAATATAATATAAAATAATAATCAGTTGCTTTTTTTCTTAATTCTTGAATTACTTCAAGACTATTATTTGTTACTTTTGTATATTTCTTTCTCTTTGATTTTTAAAATACTCACAATTATATATATATACCGTACTTCTAATAGCTTTAGCATAATGTAAAATAATAATCATTTCACATTTATTTTCATTTTTAAACTGTTTATTCTTGTACTCCGTATAAAAATAAAATTACATTGGATTTTATTAAACTCTTTTAATATAATTTATGCAGATAATTTAATTAAGAGCAATTTAAAATGACAATCAAGACCTTATTTTAAAAGCCGAAGAATATTTTAATAGTCAATGCCTGGATATTCGCAACACATAAATTAAAACATTTTCTCCGCTTAAAAAAATGCAGTTGTTAAGCGATTTTTAATTTACCAATTATTCGTTAATTGGATTTTAAAACTGAAGAAAAAGAGCGGGTTAAAATAAAAATAATATTTCAAGATAAAAATATTTTTTCTTGTTTAATTAATGCGATAATTTAATTTACTAAAAGCACGAACGCAATTTCTTTAATAGATTTTAGATGTCACTTTTTCCTAGAGAATTTAATTAATTTTACTTTAATTTTTTTGTGTGAAACTGACATTTTTCAAGCCTCCTACAAGAATATCAGTATTCATTAACATGAAGTACATTAGCACACCCTAAGGCTGATTAACAAAGAAAATATCACAGTTGTATTACAATCGAACCTCTATATAACGAACTTCTATATTGCGAATTTTTCTATATAGTGAATTTTTTCTTGGAACCTTGAACATTTCACGATTTTCTTCGTAAAACAACCTCTCTATAATGAAAAGTACATTTTCTATTTTACGAACTTTTTCTTTTGTGATTCTGTTTTTGTTCTCCCTTTTTTTAAAGTATTTCTCTGAAAAAATGTCAAGTTATTCTCTCTTTTACACATTTTATGGTGGTCATAAATCTTGAACTGGATTAGATTCTAACTCGCCGATAGCAATAATGTTTTGGACGTTTCATCCAAGAAGTGCAACCTTTAACCCTCATTGCCCAGTTCACTGGAAACATCCTCGATATCCTCTTTCACCCTCAGTGGAGTTGCCCCCTGTCCCCGTGTTCTAATTATTAATTAATGTATGTTTAATATTACTCTTGTATGCTTTAAATTTTAAAATTCATTAATTTTAGTATAAAATTATTTTCTTAATATTGAAAATACAGTGAAATCTTCGACATTCTTTTTTCTTGTTTTCCTTGCAATATTTCTTTCTTTTTTGTTGGGTAAGATATATAAAATAAACATATATTAATTTAAGAAAAGGTGAGGATAATTTCTTTTTTTAATATATGATGTTCATGAATTTAAAATTTGTTTTATGTGGTTTATAAAGTATAGTAAAAGATGAACCTCTATATAACGAATTTTCCATATAACGAACTTTTTTCCGAGATTGAGCGATTTCGTTATACAAAAGTTGTATTGTATTTAGATCCTTATGATGTAGAACTTAAAAATATGTTTGTTTACATTATTATATCTTGCCGGCTGGGCGGCGTGGTTGGTTTGTCGCTGGCCTTCTGCTGCTAAGGTTGCGGGTTCGACCCTGGACCAAGTCGGTGGATTTTCATGATGCAGAAAATCGATAGCAGCCGTGTCGCATGTTTATACGGCATATAAAAGATTCTTAGAGTGTCTGTTTGACTTGGGTGATCTCAGCAAAATTAAATCCTAGTACATGTTCGCATCGTCAAAGCTCAGGTAGGGGCATCAAAATTATTTGCGGTAGTTTGTATTGCCTGTATAGTACCGCACTAAAAAGTGATACCAGCTCCTAGGGAAATGTACTAGATCTGCAAAGGTTAAAAATACCAATGCGTAGTCCCATTAGGAAAAAAAACATTATTATCTTTGTTAGGGAAACATAAACAACTATTTTTTATGCAATTACGTTACAATTTATATTCCTATTTAGATTTCTCATCCCTTTCAGATCCTTAAATTCGAACACACACTTTTTAGAACTCAAAAGTATATATTTTAGCATTGATAAGGATATGGAATTTCCATTCACTATTGATTTCATTCAACAACAATTCGTAACTATTATTTTACAGTAAAACTGACTATTACACGTCAATTGAATTTAAACAGATCAAAGTTACTGTTTAGCTTTATTGGGAATTATAGTACTCGTTATATGATTCTGAATTTAATCACAAATTTCCGTAAGTAAAATTAAGGTTGTAAATATCTCTGAAGGCATTTTAAAATTTAAACATTATTAATCACGGTATGGTTGTATGAATAAATGTGTGCTCTCACGTTTGTGTGAGAGAGAAAACGAAGAAGACGACGTAGAATCTTTTATTTTATGTTTCTTTTTTCTTTTATAATTTCGAGGTTAGTGTTATATTATATGAAAAATTTTTTTATTTCTAATACTTCTTAAGCATTCTTAATTTGTATATTGGGTGTGTCCGAATTCACGGTACAAACTTTAAGGGTAGGTACAGAACATTGTAGCGATCATTTATTGTATAAGAATGCATGGGCGTAAGCGACGCGGCGAGGCACAAACAAACAAAATAAAAGACGAAAGGAAAGACAAAGTATTTATTGAAAGCGTCGTTGACAAGTGTAATGCTTACAATAACTGTTCAGCATAGGAGAAATGTCCAGATGCAGTGCACATTGCTGTACCACCCACTGGCATTTGGAGAAGATTGCTGGATTCAGAGCTTGTACTCGCTGAACATCGAAGATGTGTAAGCGAGTTTCGCTTAAAATTCTAAAAAGGATCTGAATACCCACACATGATGAGCAATAGCTTTTGCACTGGACTCTGGGTTATCAGCCACAACGTTCGAGATGCTTTTTCTATGCTTGGCCTGCGTACAGGTCTTCGTCGATCAGCATCATGTCTGGTGACGTGGAACGAACGTGTTTCACGAAGTTGATGATGTACCCGTGAAAAATTGTGTGATCCGGCATTCGTCGATCAGAAAACTACGCATGTTACATTCGTAGAGCAGCCCTGTCGTTACCCATTTGCACAGTCGCCCATATAATGCATGCCAACATTTTCAGCATACGTGAAGTTTCCCATCGTAGACGACAGTACAATTGGGAATGCCGCATTCCTCCACTGAGATGCATCATGTTGAACGGTGGCTAGATATACTGCCTCCTACCTTCAACGCAACCAACCAATCACTCCATTTCTCTTTTCTTTTATTTCTCCTGTTTGCCCCTCACCACGTCACTTGCGTCCATATACATTCATATACAACAAATTATTGTTACAATGTCCGGTATCTACCCTAAAAATTTGTACCATGAATTTGTGACCACCCTGTATAATAGATTTCCTTCAAACTCAGAGAGACGGATTGATTAATGTATGACTGCTAACCACCTTACATCTAAGGAAGCTGTTTCGAGTTTATAACCACAGTTTCACATAATAATATGTAAGTGTTGATTAGATTCTAAACTAAGTTTATTCATCCACTAAACTTCTTCAATAAGAAGATGTGTTGGGATTAGAACACACACAACCTATGGATTCGTAAACACGTAACATACCACTAGACAAAAGTGATCGTTCCTGTCCGGAGGCTGTTACTGGCTTGTTTTAGACACCACCACAATACCTCTGCACCAGTGAGTCGGTGGATAGGCGAACGAACGAGATATTTGTTGTTATGGAGCTTGTGAGTTGTTACTGTTGCGTCAAATGAGGCTGACGACTTTGCTTGCTCTTTTTAGTGGGTAGATGGCGCCACGACACATCAGAAGGTTTGCGTTTTTCTTTTCAGCTAAGTTCACCAATGTTGGAGATTAGAGCCCACGACCTATGGATTCGTAAGCACGTAACATACCACTAGACAAAAGTGATCACTCATGTCCGGAGGCTGTTACTAGCTTATTTTAGATACCACCACAGATGTAACACATGTTACTAATTTCAGTGTTTAAAGGTATGTGTGTGTTTATTGTATTTAAGAATAAATGAGTATTAGATTTAATATTGTGGTCTTTTGTAACCCTGGCCATTGGAAACAGAAAAAAAATACTTAATCTTAACGAAATATTTTACCTTTAAATTCAAAGGATTGCATTTAATTATTTTATATTTATATAGTATTTTAGTTATATTTTTCGTAACACATCGAGCCATATTTTATATTAATTTTTACCCATTTTTTCTAAAATATATGCCAATTAAAAATGCTTTGTTTTAAGTTTTAAGGTATATCCGACTACGTCCAAAACCGTGATTTTCAAAGTAGTGCAATCGAATTTTTTTTTTAATAATTAGCGTCACTTAAATTAGAATGCACGTATAAAATTGTTCTTAGAATATTATTACATTAAAAAATTATTTAAATGTAATACTTTGGTAAAAAAGGAACATAGAATTACCTATCTTCAAAGCATTCTCCTTTTATGAATACGATTCTATGATTTTAATATTTTCCCTATTTATAACTTTCTCCAGAGAGCCTGAACTAGGATTTTTGAAAAATTCGCATTATTTTCAGAATTACTACCAATTTGATTAATAATCCGTGTCTTTTGGCTGAAATTTTCTCACTCATGTATTAAAATATGCTTAAATCCACTTCTAAGTTGTATATTTCAAAAATCATAGTTCAAGGTCTGTACAGAGATCTAAGTTATATATAGGCAAAATGTTATTATTATAGAATCATTTTTCATATAAGGAGAATGATTTGAAAATAAGTAATTCTACGTTCAATTTTTGCCAAAATATTGCATTTAAATAATTTTTTATTATAATAATATTCTTAAAACATTTTTTTATCTGTATTCTAATCTAAATGACACTAAATATTAAAACAAATAATATATAAAAAATTTTAAGTCAATTCCTACTTACAACAAAGAAAATTTTATTTTAGCTACTTATTATTAAATAGTTACGATTAATATAAATATGTATATACATTTTACAGAATCACAACATTAAGTGGTAATTAATTTTTATTAATTGTCATTAAAGTATCGTATTGTCATCCAAAACAATCATTGTACATATAAAATTTCAGTTCAACTAAATGCTTTAAAACGTGAGGTTTTGACCCAAGTCGCTAAAAATGAAATCAACGTGGCTGTTTTGTAATTCAATAATTAGTTTCAGTCAATTAATTTTAATTAATTGTAATTAAATTATCGTACTTTTACCCAAAACAATAATGTATAGAAAATTTCAGCTCAAATGAGCGTTTAATATGTCTGAAAAAAACATTTTCAAGTTTTGACTCGTGCCAAAATGGTCGCTAAGTCACCAAAAAATGATGCCAACGTGCCTGTATTTGTAATTATTTGAATAATTAATTTTTATTAATTGTAATTAAATTACTGTATTGTCATCCAAAATAATTATGTTTTTCAAATTTCAGCTGAATTGAGCGCTTTAAAATGTATTTTATTAACGATTGAAAATTCCACCAAGATAAATAAATATATAAAGAGTGGGAGCTAAAAGTAGGAATTGAAAAAATATTCGTTTGTATGCATTTGCGAAATCACGGTTCCGAACGTAGTCGAATACCTTAAATAAGAATATTCTAAAAGCTTTCTTAATAATACTTAAGAAAATAGAATGAATATTATATACAAAACACAATGACAAAATGCAACAATATATAACAATAGAAATACATTAATAATAAAAAAAAAGTGTATTCCTCTTTTCTAGCTATACATAATTTTTAATTCATATACCTCCACCCACCAGACTATAGAACAAGTGTCTGGAATTATGGTTAACTACATAAATATTTAGTTATGCATTACAATGTAATGATAATGGAAGAAAAATTCTTAATTATGGTAATGCGTTTGAATTATGCAAAAAACACCGTTTCAGTTTATAAAAAAATTATCAGTCTTTCGAAATAAATTTCTTGCAGAAAGAAAGAACGGCATTTGTTGATATATGTACGAAGTGTAATGAAAAAAAGCTTTTTATAATATGTATACTTTGAGAAAAATGTTAAATTCCCGAGATCTCTATTAAAATAAAGTAAAATATTTTTTAATAACGGAATTTTTTTTTGTACAGGGTGTCCCCAAAATAACACCCAAACTCTAAACAGCCAGAGGGAGGACATGAAAAATGCTCCCTCCGAACGGAGTTCATAAAAAAGGCCAAACTCTAAACAGCGTTGGGAGTACATAAAAAAGGCCTAAACAACTGTATTTGTACGATCCGTGGTTTACGAGAAAAAAATGGTAGAGGTATGGGACTCCGGTGCATTTCTTTGTTTCTGCTTGTGATTGGCTGGATAAGGCATACTCTACCCACTGCATCGAACATATACGTCCAATTCTGTGGCCACCACAATCCCCAGATCTCACACTGAGGGATTGTTTTTTTTATGGAGCAATTTGAAGGAATTGGAGTTTCGAGACGTAGTGACACAAACGGATTTAATTGCTCGTCTGCAAGCTGCTTGTATTTCGGTGTACATCCCTCCCTGTGATGTGTGTACTCATCCATTCCAAGGGGCGCTAAAACGTGCCTCGATATGCATGGCGACCATTTTGAACATCTGTCTTTTTAAATATTTGCAAATACTGCTGTTGGTATGTCCAATACAATTTCTTTTCCTTGCACTGGTTGTGACGTCATGCTTTGTTTTTCGTATTTTTTTCATTAATATGGATTGTACAGGAACAGTTCTAAAACCTTTTTATGTACTATCAATGAGAAATCTAGCTGTGGCACGTTTGGGACACCCTGTATATTGATGATTTTATAATTGAAAAAGATATTCTTTTTATAACTATAGTTTATTCACATTAAAAAATGATGAAGCTAATATGAGCATTTAAGGTCATGTAATACCAGTTTGAAAAAAAAATTGTTTTTCGTTAACTATATGTCATTAAATTTTCTACTTTTATATTAGGGTGGATCACGATTATATGCAAAAAAAGCATATTAATTGAAATCTATTTATGCGGAAAAGATGTTATATGGTATGGATATTAAGAGAAAAATAATTTTAGAAAATATATAGTTTCAAGCTTTAATTTTACTACAATGGGTTTGGATTTTTGAAAAAAGGGAAATGGACTTAATTTTTGTAAATTGATTTTAGATTCAAAATATATAGTAATTTTTTTAATATAAAAACCACACAAGAGCGATTATTATTGAGAAGTGAGTACTGAGAGAAGTGAATTGTATAATGCAAATTGTACCACTCTAACTTACTGTTTCTCTTCCCTCATCGTCAAACTAGTCGAACCCAAGCTTTCTTCCGTCTTACACTTTGATCTTGTACTGCTATTTCGACAGCAGGTTTAAAAAAATAATGTTAAAGAAGTTGCTATTTGTATCTGATGTTTTTCTAGTAACAATTTAGTAGGTGTCCTCTTATTGCAATATATGTTAAAAAGTACTAAAATATACCTGATTTTTTGAAATTCCTACTATTAGCTCACACTCTCTATTTATTTATTTATTTATCTTGGTGGAATTTTCAGTCGTTAACAAAATACATTTTAAAGCGCTCAATTGAGCTGAAATTTTATATACATGATTATTTTGGATGACAATACAGTAATTTCATTATAAGTAATAAAAATTAATTGATTAAAACTAATTATTTAAGGAATTACAAATACAGCCATGTTGGCATCATTTTTGGTAACTTGTGTCAAAACTTAAAAAGGTGTTTTTTTTTCACGTTTTAAAGCATTTAGTTGAACTGAAGTTTTGTATACACAATTGTTGTGGATGCCAATACAATACTTTAATGATAATTAATAAAAATTAATGACCACTTAATGTTGTGATTCTGTCATATGTATATACATATTTATATTAATTGTAACTATTTAATAAAAAGTAGCTGAAATAAAAATTTTCTTTCTTTCATCTATGTACATAGGTGTATTAAAAAACAAAAAGGTTACAAGCCGCAGCATTTGAAAACTACATATTGTGGAAACATTTTGTTTCTCCAGAATAGAGGCAAATGGCGCTACTTGCCATACAGCGGGTTTGCGGGTAGGTAGTGAAAGTTCCCAGATAGTTCAGGATGATTAAAATAGCAAGAATCTGAGGAAATTGGTCTCGTGTTGAAGTGCGAGCTGTGGTTCGATTTTTATGGGCTAAGAATGTGCCCACATCTGCAATGAGCAAACAACATATTGCGAAATTTTTTCACTCTTTTCAATCAGGAAGACATGATATCGAAAGCCGCAATATGACAGAGAGCGGCCGGCCAAGTTCTTCAGTGGCAGAAATCACTACGGCAGGAATTGGAGAAATGATTCAAAATGATCGACGGGTAACTCTGCGTGAAATTTCGTCAGAGCTGGGACTGAGATGTGGTAACGTGCAGCATATCGTTTCTGATGTGCTGCGATATTCCAAGACAGTGTTGTGAAAACATCCGCCGAGACCTGACTCAGTGGACAGGAACCTGATTTCTACTAAGATGGGATAAGCAAGTTGGTTCTGCTTTCTGATAAATGCCTAAATAGACTTGGTGATTATGTCGAAAAGTGATAGGCACGTATGCCTCTTAATTCCCTTTTGTATTTTCTGTCTATTGTTGATAAATATTTCCTTATTCGACTTGTAACATTTTTTGGGGGGGAATCCACCCTCGTGAAAGAGAAACTCTTTTCTGCATAGGTAGGTTTTTAAATTTTGAAAAAAAAAACATTTTGATTCCCCATACTATATATGTTTAAAATTTGAGAATATATATATATACATGATATTAAATTCAGAAGTATAAATATAATACTGAAAGGGACATTGTACATACGTTTTTACATTAAATTTTATTTTCAGTTTTAAATAATCTTCTTAAAATGTAAATTCACGAAATTTATATTTTAAGCATTTATATAGGTAGTTGTTACATTTTCTTTAAAAATGCTCAAACGAGAAGAAAAATTCAAAGGGTTTAAAATTCAAAAGCAACAAGAAAAAAGAGATTAACATGACTGTTGCCATTACTACTACTTTTGTATATTCAATTAATTCAATTAGGAAATTAGCTACAGCTATGTACAATTTAATATGTATTTTTTTAACTTAAATTTTTGATATAAATTATAGAAATTTTTCTCGCTTTACAAATTAAATACAATGATAAAATAGTTTTCATATCTTAAAAACATGCATAATTCAAAATAACTATTAGACAGAGAACGTTAAGTTTACTTTCATAATAATGAAAATTGTAAGGTGAAAATAGTGCTTATAGAAAGCAATTCGTATTTAAGCGTGAATTATTCACATTAGATGAATGTGTATTGAAATTAATATCACGATTATATTGTTTTTACAATTAGATACTGAAAGCAAAATTGTAATTTTTCAGTCATTTTTAAAAAATACATGTTGAAATGATAGTGTACTTTCGTACTACAGATTACGTGGTTCGTCGCCAAAAGCCCTCGTGTAGCTGAACAGTGCGACGTTAATATTCACTCACTCACTCACTGTACTACAGATTACATTTTCGAAATTTGCATAGCATTTTGTAAACTGATTTTTTTTCAATTCCTACTATTAGCTCACACTCACTATATATTTATTTATTTATTTTGGTCGAATTTTCAATCGTTAATAAAATACATTTTAAAGCATTCAATTGAGCTGAAATTTTATATACATGACTATTTTGGATGACACTACAGTAATTTAATTATAATTAATAAAAATTAATTGATTAAAACTAATTATTCAAAAAATTACAAATACAGACACGTTGGCATCATTTTTGGAGACTCGGCGACCACTTTAGCGACTTGTGTCAAAACATGAAAAGGGGTTTTTTTTCACATTTTAAAGCGCCTCGTTTGAGCTGCAGTTTTCTATAGACTATTGTTTGGGGTAAAAATACGATATTTTAATTGTAATTAATTAAAATTAATTATAGTTTAATATATTATTAATTTAAGTAGGAATTGTGACATTTTAATTTTTTTTATATATTACTTGTTTTTAATGTAAATTACGCTTATTTCTTATAAATTATCAAAGTTATGAAACATTATTTTTAAAAAATGCTAAATTACAAAACTTTGACAAAATTTTTGAAGTATAAAGTTTTGACACTAAATCTATTTTACAACCAAAGGGCTGTTACATATTCAATGCTATAAATGATTTCCTTGAAATTTCACTGAAAGACTTGTGACATCTCTCGCGTTCTTCTTCTAACATAACTCCTACGTTCTTTGACGGCCACGATTAATGGCAAAACTTTTCCAACCAACCCAATACCAAGAAGAGAAACAAAGCAACAATGCAAATAAGATATACTTTAAAAGGATAGAAAGTTTGGTGAGAGGGATGGCAATCTTAGAGAAAGCTTAGAGTGGAACAGTTCGGAACAAGTGTTTAGACGGCCTACTCACAAGGAAGAAGGAAACGCCCACCTTCGAGAATAATATTTATAAGGAAGAGTAATTGTACATGAGTATATCTATCTACAAGTAGCAGGAGAGATGAGTCTTCAACCAAGGTAGGAAGGTTACTTTCTAAACGATAATATAATATAGAAAGTGAGATTAGGTAGATAATCAATAATATTTAGGATAAGTGATCTAGTTGATCTAGTCGTTCTGACTTAAATATTCGGCCTACTTTGTGGTTTATTCTCACTTAAAATAAGTTGTTCTTATATATAAGTAATTTAAGTTATATTCTTAATAAAAGTTGTATTAAGAATTAGAAAATGTCTCATCCTTCAGATAATCCCACACCTCTAACTTACGCGGATCCAACACGTCATAGCTATCGACAGATGGTTATGTCACAGACTTCGATAAAATACTTCCAAATATTTAAAAAATATACTACTACATCAACATTTATATGGTTTTAGAGTATGTGTAAGAATTTTATGTTCAAGCCAACTTTTTTAAATTATGTGTTCATCCATAATACAAATTATTCAATCAAAAAATTCTATTTTCCTAATATTGCTTTGAAAATTTAATCTCCTTTTTAAATTAAAAGATATTTGTTAGAAAAATACCATTTCCAGTTTAAATTGAAAATCGTTTCTCAATATCATTTACTCATCTTCCTTTATCAAAATCTCAAGACGAGGATTCGGACTGAAATATTCATCTGGTTTCCATCACAGTCTCCAGATTCAAATAATCAACAAACTATTTTTGCATGCTCTTTTATACAGACTTCTAACATGTGTAAACATCTTTCAGTGTCAACAAATTAACTTGTTTAAAATTTGTTTACTCCTTATACAAGTTATTCAAGAAAGAAAAGTTCTCTAATACTTGACTTTTTGAATATAACTTTTTTTTTACCTTCTTATACATTAAACAAGACTTATTGTGAAAATGTTTCAAAAATAAGTTGTAAGTAGTTTCTCAATATCATCCAGCTACCTTTTATGATAGCCTCAAGAGGAATCAAAAACTAAATTGTATTTACTTATATTTATTTCGGAAATTTTTTCTTTACTGAAGAAATCTAAAAGGAACTTCAAAGATATGTATGTATAGAAAGGTTTATGCTTTTATCTAGATGTTTACAAAGTTATCGGATATGCTATAATTGAAGAATAATATTTAGTCTGGGTGGAATTCATAAGCGTGCCATATAGGAACCGATTACAGTACCCCTCATCCTAAACACAGTTGAGATTCTTCTATATCTGTGACATATCTTGCATTAGTTCTGCGAATATAATCTTTTTCTATTTCGTGAGAATATAATCAAATGACTATCAATTGTGGTCAAACTTGGCAATATATTGACCGCAAGCTTTATTTTTATTCTTATCGCTGATTAAGTACAGTCGAACCTCTGTATAACGAATCTCTATATTGTGAATTTTTCTATATAGTGAACTTTTTCCTGGAACCTTGAACAGTTTATGATTGTCTTCGTAAAATAACCTCTCTATAGCGAAGTGCATTTTCTATATAACGAACTTTTTCTTTTGTGATTCAATTTTTGTTCTCCCTTTTTCAAAAATATTTATGAAAAAATTTCAAGTTATTCTCTCTTTAACACATTTTATGGTGGTCATTAATCTTGAACTGTTTTGTTAGATCCTAACTCACCGAGAGCCACAGGAGCTAAGTTCGAGAGAACCTAGAAACATCTTCGATATCCTCTTTTACCCCCAGTGGAGTTGTCCCGTGTCCCCATGTTCTAATTATAAAATAAAGTATATTTAATATTACTTGTACGCTTTAAATTGTAAAGCGTCCTTAAAATTCATTAGTTTTAGTATAAAATTATTTTCTTAGTATTGAAAGTACAGTCGACATTCTTTTTTCTTGTTTTCCTTGCAGTTTTTCTTTCTTTCTTTTTTGACGGGTATAGTGTTTTTTAGTATATAGTGTTTATGAATTAAAATTTTGTTTTATGTGGTTTATATATAAAGTATGTTCAAAGAGAGATGAACCTTTATATAACGAACTTTTTTCCGGGATTTAGCGACTTCGTTATATAGAGGTCCGATAAAAAAACAAATTGTACTATTCCTCTTATCGTTTCGATATAGAGTGGAATACGTCTATTTATGTATTTCTGGCATACACTGACGGAAAAAAATCCCAACACCACCAAGAAAGACTTGTGTTAAATAAACGAAATTTGGTAGGCATGTTTATGCATCTGAAAGATGTTATCGATTCACATTTCGCACTTACGTGTGGCGCTAGTAACGCCACTCAGAACTTGCACAAATCAGGGCTGCTTTAAATGCGTGCTGTAAAGTTGCAGTTGGTTCCACAGTGACACAACGAACTGTTAGTAATCGGTTACTTCAAGGACAGCTCCGAGCCAGGCTCCCTGAAGTGAGTATTCCATTGACTCCTAGTCAATGCCGTTTGTGTCACCAGTGGTGTCAAGTCAGAGCTCATTGGAGGGCGTTTTTGATGAAAGCTGGTTCTGCCTTGGTGCCAGTGTTGGTCAGAGGGTGTCCAGAGATACGCCTGCAACCAAACTGTTTGCGATTTAGACACACTGGACCTACACCTGGAGTCATGGTCTGGAAAGCAATTTTCAATGACAGCAGGAGCTCGCTCGTGGTTATCCCAAATACACTGGCTGCAAATTTCTATGTCAGTCTGGTCATTGAACATACAGCAGTGTTTCTCAAAGTGTGGGGCGAGATCATATCGAAAATAAAAGATTTAAAAAAAAATTAATTTACTGAAATGAAGTAAGAAAATACTTTCTGACATAATAAAAAATACACATTTACACTGATAGAATTTATTAGTATTACTTCATCAAACATAAAAGCTTTCATTCGATACATTCATTAGCTATCTGATCCTATAACTAAATAAAAAATAACATTTTGTTTGATTTGCTGTAATCCCACGATGAGAGATTTTCTTACTGAGTTTTCTTTTTAAACCTAAAGTATTATTTCAGAGAAAAGACAAAACCCAGACCCAGAGAAACATTCTAGGAAGATAAAAAATTTATCTACTTGACCTTCGAACTTACTGTTATGGTTAGTTCGTTCCTTTTTTATGTCTTTACTTTTCATTTAGGGAAGTTGTAAATAATGCGTCTATACGAAAGAGTTATATGACATTTCGAAAAGCACAGAAAGCACTTTGAAAGATTATTTGGCCAATATTTATTTTTATGAGTATTCTGAAACATATAAAGCATGATGAAAACGTTTTATATAATTCCTTTTTAGAACTAACATTCATAGTTTTACATTGATTACAAACAAAATATGACAGTTTTGCTTGCAGATATCATTCCTGTAACGTTCGTGAAAAGTGTCTGTGATTTGTGTCCTTTATTAAGGTCGCGTACCTTAGAATATTTTAATTCGGTTCTATTGGAACTTTTCTCAAATTATCAATGAAAAAGGTAGAAAGTAGGTTAAGTATATTTTCTTAGTTAAATTATTACTGAATTGTGATTTTTATTGTGTACAATAAAAATAATTGTAAAAAAAGCTTCGGGGTGTCTCCGTCACCCCACGCGACTATTACCATTATCGAGTACGTGTCTGCTCCTGGGTTAAAACATTTTGAAGTCTTCTCGTTTTAAATATTAAAAATAACACAATTATTCTTTATCGGAATTTTACATTCTTTTTCATTATTTAACATTAATAATAAATGCTAATTTGTGAGGATTACAATTACACACACACAGTTGTTTAAATCTATTTATAATAAGAGCATTCATTTAAAAAAATCATTTTACTATTTTTGTATTCATTGCCGTGCTCTTGGGTTTACTCTCCTTACAATTCAGCAAGTGCCGACTGGGTGGCGTAGTTGGTTTGTCGCTGGCCATCTGCACCTAATGTTGCGGGTTCGACCCCGGCCCATGTTGGTGGATTTTCATGATGCAGAAAATCGACAGCGGTCATGAACGACCATGTCGTACAATTATTCGACATGTAAAAAACCCTTGAAATTCCGTCTTGGCTGCCAAAATTCTTAAAAAAATTTCTTAAGCTCAATTTTGCATCGTCAGAGCTCAGTGCCTCCCTCTGAGAAGGAAACTGGGCATCAAAATTACTTGCGGCAATTGGTATCGCCTATTATACGGTGCCGCACTATAAAGTGATACCAGCTCTTGGGGAATTAGCTAGGTCTGCAAAAGTAAAAAATACCAACATTAGCAATTACACATTTTGCGCAGACGTCGGATAGTTTGCCCAGACTCACGCAGACGTTCGCGAGAATGCTAATTGTCACGGATATGATGAGAACAACATAGACTAGACTATTTTTCTAATGACATTTAAACTTTTAGAAATGGACGATGGAAGAAATAAATCTTTAAATAAATATCATTTTGCAATCTGTTCCCATTTAAAAATTATAGATACGAAAAATAACGTAATAATTATCCTATTACTTAAAAGTAATTTGTTTAAAATCTATATTACTTAAAATATATATATATATATATATATATATAATTGCTTAAATATATATTACCTAAAAGTAACAAATACAAAATTTAATACTTTCTTGTGAATTTGTACGGTTTATAATTAAGATCGTATGGTAGCTTTAGCGACAAAGCGTATTGTTATTGTATAAGGGGGCGCTAAAATTATGATTGAAAATTAGGTCGCCAGTAGTGAAAGTTTGGGAGCACTGACTTACAGTACTTCCATTCATGAACAGCATTCAAGGGGGAGTTTTCCTACATGATAACGCTCACCACCACACCGCTGTTGTAACGCAACGTGCTCTGCAAGTGTTGACATTTTAGTTTCACCTGCAAGATCATCAGGTTAGTTTCCAATTGATCAAGCATGGGATATATCACTGGACGACAGCTCCAGCATATCCACAGCCTTAACTAACCGTCCCAGAATAGACACAAAGTACAACAAGGATGGAACTCCATATCCCAAAGTGACATTCGGTAGCAGAATACACAATGCATGCAGGCTTGCGTTCAAAATTTGGAGGTTACACCGGCTATTAATGTAGCAGCATTTCGCATTTGAAATTCATTTCTTTGTGCTTAAATTAACGCGTAATCTTGAAATTTAAATAATTAAACATGTTATCTAGACAGTTGCATTTTGCCCAAATTTCATTACTCTACAATAATTTTTTCTTGGTGTTGGGATTTTTTTCCGTCAGTGTATATTCTATTATTCATCGTATATTTTTATTATGTATCTAACGTAGTCTTAAAATATTTCTGTTAAACTCAACAAGCAATAGCCTTACAAAATGATCTAAGAGTTAAATTTTTACATAACATAGAATTAATTATACTTTTATAGGAGCAAGTCATGTCAAAAATGCAATTATCTTAAAATGTAACAAGGTATTGTTCACAATTACTATACTCGCAACAATCTAGACCATATGTTTACATTCTTTTTCATTCCAATTGTGGAAATGGGATTTCTCTTCAAACATATTTCTCATACAGATTCCTCTTTTACTATTTTTCATCTAACTTAATTTCTTTTGTGTATTTTCGTAATAACAATACATGTAAGACTACAAAGGAAATATTAGTCACATCGAAAATTCATCATGAAAATTATGGAATCATCATAAAGAAAAATACTATAGTATACACTACGTACAATAGAATTATATACAACAGATACAATACAATTATATATGAGAGAGAGAAATAATAGCGTTGTAATTTATCGTGTAAAGTAAAAAGAAAAATTCCGAATCTTATTAACTGCCATTGAAAATAAAGACAATTTTTTAATTTAAGCTCACGAGCTTCTCCGGATTTTTTCAAGGGTTTAAGGAAATTTTCTAGAATCCAAGATTTAGTACACATGTACACATGTTTGCCCCCATTTTCTCTAAATTACCATTTGTACGAATAAAGAAACATCACTTCAGAGCAAATGTTAATGCGTCGGGATCTAGATTTCTAAAATGTTCTTATAAAATTCGTGTAATTTTTATCTCATAAAGTAGAGTAAAAAATTACTTATCAATAGATTCTATCGTTAGCGTTAAACATCCATTTGCTTTAAAAAAACTTTTAAAAATTTTGCTTTTGGCACGATAATTTGTTGGGCTTATTTACAAAACAAGTAATAAAAAAAAAATAGTTTTTAAGTCAATTCCTACTTAGATCAACAACGAAAAATTTTAGCTCTTTTTTATTAAAAAACAATTAATATAAATATTAATATGGACAGAATCACAACATTAAGTGGTCATTATTTTTTTTAATTTCATTAAAATCATTGTCTTTTAACAGCCCAATGAATGCTTTAACACGTGAAAAAACCTTTTTAAAAGTTTTGCCAAAAGTCCCCAAAAAGGCCTAAGTCGCCAACGTGGCTGTTTTTGAATTTTTAAATAATTAGTTTTAATAAATTTAAAAATTTTTTTTTTATAATTAAAATTGTATGTCATCCAAAATGATCCTGTTTTAAAATTTTTAGCTCAATTAGCGCTTTAAAATTTATTTTATTAACGATTGAAAATCCACCAAGATAAATAAATAAAAATATACAAATATATAAATAAATAAATATATAAACAGTGCGAGCTAATAGTAGGAATTGAAAAAGAAACTGCTTTTTTTATAAGCATTTAGTTACATAAAATAAATATAAAACTTTTCTTTGTTACATTTTAACTTTTTAAAGTCATTTTTTTTAACCAGAAATTTTCTAGTTGAGCAATTACTGAAGAAAAGCAATAAATATCCTTAATTTTGGAGAATTTAATATTTCTTTATTTTATTAAATTTAATATAATTAAATATAAATATAAATAATTTTTTTAAAAAGTTTTCGAAAATACTTGGAGTTCATAATTTTTCTTTTTCCCCCATTTAAATTTTTTTAAAAACTTAATTGTTTTTGTGAAATAAATAATTTTCTATAAACTTAAAAATAGTATTCATGTCCTATAATTTTGAATAAAAAAGGATAAATTTTCTTCAATCTGTTGCAGCAGGAATTTCAAAAATTTTTAACCCAAAGCTGTGACTTTTATCCAAAAATTTTTCTTCGTAACCCAAATGTTCCCAACACAGTGCTTCTAAACCCCTATTTGCGACCCAATTTTTAACCACCCCTTCTTACAAAATAAATTTTTGAATTAATAATAATATGCTTTGACGCAAAAAACAATACGACTTTAATTATAAACCATACAAATTATCAAGGTAAGTATTAAATTTTGTACATAATTTTATATATGACAAGCTCATGGGATTACTGTTAATTATTAAGCTTGGTTCTTACTTAGTACTGTTAAATTAATTATCAAATCTATTGTGTAGTACTGATACATTTATAAGTATATTATATCAGTGTAAGTGTATATTTTTTTTATTCTGTCAGAATGTATTTTGTTTTTCTTCTTTTCACTAAATTAATAATTCTTCTCTTAAATAATATTTTGTTTTCGATTTTTCGATATGCTCGAGCCCCCCATGTAGGATTTGTTTGAGAAACGCTACCTTAACACATTTTAAAACATTATTTATTCAAATCATGAAAAATTCAACTTTTAAAAATTCCCATAAAACTTGAACTGAAGAGTGGCAAATTAATATACTTTAAATTTTTTTAACAAATGATAAAGACAATCCTTTAAAATTGAAATTAATTTTCTGAAGTTTCTTTTTCCTGCTTGTCTCGTACTAGATTGAAAAAAGCACACTTACTGGTGACGCCTAATAAGCCACAGCACTGCTTTGAACGGTTGAAAACTCGTATGCAGCTATGTATTGAAAAAGAGAAGGAGTACGTAGAAAGGGATTAAAAAGTATTTGTACATTGTTTTCAATAAAGGTTATTTCTAATACTAGTCCGGTTATTTAATTGTCACGAATTTATTATTATGAAAAAGCTTAAGGTATCTTACTACCCTAAAATCATGAATTTTTTTATAAATTGACAATTTTTTTTATGATTTTATTTTATAGGTTATCTTATTAGCTTTATAAAAATATCAAGTTTTTTATTTTCTATTCACTAGAACAAAAACTACAAGTGTTTGGATAAAAGCAGATGCCATAACTTTACGTAAGATGCCAAACTTCAAAAACCGTTTTACTCGAAATGTATTTTTTTCGAAAAGCTCAAACGGGGACAGCAATTGCTCAAAAGTTTTTAAAATAATTTGCTGAGATTTTTTTGTGTATGTTCTGTATAACATTGAAAGTCTTTTAACCTTCAGATTTATCAATCACTGTTTTATTACAAAATTTACAGCTTTTTATGTGAATATAATCACTGTTTTTTAAGTAGTTTCATATAATAACTAAGATAATGTGCTCTAGTTTTTGTAAAAATTATCCTGAAGGTCATTTCAAATAGGAATAGTAAAGTAAAACATTAAAATTGAAAAATTCGAATCTGTTCATTTACTATTTGTACAGAGCGGGCCCGTTTATGTAATTATTTTTACCCATTTTTCCCCATTTTAGTAAGAAATAATTTATTTTTCCCTTCTTAATTTTAGCCTTTTTTTTCTTAAAATGTACTAAATAAATCTAAAAACCACAAAAAAATCTCCACATCTCCATTTTTTCAGAAAAAATTTTCGCAAGTAATCGGATACCTGAAGTAAATTAAAATATTTTAACGGTTTTCGCAAGAAAAATGGTTCGCGCAAAAAAAGTTTCTAATGTTCTGATTTATATTTTTAACTGTATTATTGATTTACTCGTAAATATATAAACCTAACTACACCTTAATTGTTAAAACACTATTGATCTCCTTGTTCCTGGAATCTGAAAAACGTGTCCTCAATTATCGCGGCTGGGGAACCAGAAGTCATTAATCTTGAAATCTTTAAACGAAAGACAGCATTAACAAATAATTATTTGGGGACTTTTCTTTGCTTTAAAGTAACACATTTAATGAATTTTAAAGCAGAAAATAATTAACCTTTTATTCAACAATAAAATACTTTTAATCTTCCTCTAAAAAAATAATGGTTTTGAAAGACTACGAAAACTTTATAATGAAACATGCTCCTGAAACTTGATAACACGTTCACATTTTGTAAAGATATCAAAAGAGTTCTTAGAGGATTGTAATTTTTATTCAGTGTGATATTAACTATACTATGAATTTTTTCATTAAAAAAATGCATAGAAAGAAACCAATTTGGGCTTTGAGGACAGTGGAAAACAATGATAGCTTCTTGAAAGGTGGAAAAATATCTTCACATTTTCGGCTATTTTAAAGCATCAAAAGATTATACAAGAGCTCCCTCTAAGTTTTCGAAGCACTATAGCAGGGGTGGACAGACTTTTCCAGGGTACGCGCGGCTACTTCTAATTTTTCCAAGGTGTTGTGGTCCACCCACTAACGTAGGTGTAGTGAGCTAAAAAAAAGTCTACAATACAGTTGAACCTCCATTTTACGAACCTCTATCTTGCGAATTTCCTTATTTAGCGAACTTTTTCCTGTAACTTAGAACATTTTACGATTTTCTTCGTAAAATAACCTCCAAATAGCGAAGTGTAATTTCTATTTAATGAAATTTATTCTTGTGATTCGATTTTTTTCCCTCCGTATATTTAAAATATTTCTGGGCTTTCATATGATGAAATGGTTATTAGGTTTTAGTGAAGGCGGTCACCCCGAAATGTCTTGGTGATCCACCGGTCGATCGCAGTCGACTTAATGTCCACCCCGGCACTATAGTAAAAAGCACTAAGACGAATACAGCAAAAAAGAACATTTGGAAGAATATAGAAGCAATTCAAGTTTTATTTACAAATTTTATAGGTGTTCTATGTGTAATACCTTAGTCACAAGGCATACATTAATGCAATAGTCTAGTTCCTGCCACACTCTACTCAACATGATACCATCAACGTTTGACCACGTGAGATGTTCTTTTCCTTGTTATCTGTATTATCCGAAAATTTGGTTTTTACACGAGACCCAAGTTATCGAACCCCCTTTGCGCGTGATGTTGCAAAACTACATGAAAAGATAACACGTGCTGACAATTACGTTGATAGTGCAATGATGATTGCATCCGTAACTAAACTATTGCATTGATATATGCCTTGTAATTAAGGTATCACACCAGTGCTTCTCAAACTTCAGATATTTGCGACCCAATATTCAATCATAATTTTCATCACGCCTCCCCCCACTTCCATGCAATAACAATTTATTGAATTCAGTAATACTATACTTTGGCACTAAAGTTACAATACGCGACTTAAACCTTTTAAGTTCCGCCGGCGTTTATAAACGTTTCACTCAGCTAGTGCATTGATTGCCCTGGACATATATATATGTCTTTCCGAAGTACAATCTTTTCTGTGTTCAGCTGTCCAGAACAGTTTTTGCGAAGACTTTGGAATACAACAATAGGATCTTGAGAGTGTTTGTGAAGGATTTACTTATGTGTATTCCTTTTCTATTCTCCCCCCCCAATACACAAAATACGCTCGCCTGCATGTTAAACGGTAGCATTGGGAAGCGAATCGCGTAATTTCTAATCGGCATTTAAGGGATTAATTATCGACAATATAAATTATCAAGATATGTTAATTTGTACGTATAATTTTATATGGAACAAGCTCATGGGGTCACTGGTAATTATTAAGCTTGTTCTTAACTTAGTATTGTTAAATTAATTATAAAATACATTGCGCAGTACTGGTATATTTATAAATGTATTATTTCAGTGTAGATGTGCCCTTTATTTTTTATCATGTCAGAATGTATTTTGTTTGTTTTCTTTCAATAAACTAATAATTTTTTTAAAATAATCTTTTGTTTTCGACTTTTCAATATGCTTGCGCACCCCTCGTACGATTATCACGCCCCCTAGAATGGCATGCCCCACAGTTTGAGAAACATTGTATCGCTCATAGAAGGTATGTAAATAAAACTTGAATTGTTTTTGTATTCTTTCAAATGTTCTTTTTTTGCTGTATCCGTCTTAGTGTTTTTACTATATAGCTTCGAAACCTTAGAGTAAAGTATGAATAACCATGTATATATGCAGATTTTAGGCAGGAAAAATTCAACTTTTTTGCGTTAATGACATAATAGAAGGGGAAAAAAAGAAATTTTATTTCATAAATGGATTTTTCCATACACAAAAGTAACCTTATAAAAATTATTTATTCTGAGTGGTTACCACAAAAATACAAATGTTCCATATTTCTAAGAATTATTCGTCTATGTATATGTAACGAATCAATCCTATAAAACACGTGTTGATCAACAAATAACTGTCCGAAGTCTGCATCGAGGTAATTCATTTCCAGAGGCGTAACAAATATATTGTCTCTCTTTCTTACCACACAAAAAGAACCAGCCCGCAAACCCCTAAAAGATTAACGACACTGGTCTAATTCCAACAAAGCCATTTTTCCACAATAGCACTTGTCCCCGACTAATGTTCTCGTAAATGTTCAAATGTCGGTGAGACTCGGGCTTCCCACATGGAGTGGTCGTTATTTCGCTTCACTAATAACCCTAATGGATCGAAATTACGACGTTAATATAGGGAGGAGGCAAATCTCATCAATGGAGCTCTTCGTATGGAGGAATTAGCGACAGCAGGCAACTTTAATTCGTTTACAGCACCTCGGTGGTTAGCTGTTTGTCTGTCTGGTCCTCTTCGATCACCTGCAGGCCATTGGGACGTGTCCGAATCTCGTCCTTGCAAGCGATTGGTCGGCGGCTGGGGGACAAAACTAATGCATTCGAACTCCGATGGAGCAAACTGTATTAAATAATTAAGAGCACGAATCTGTTCTTCAATTTATGTAATACTTTTCTATAAAGTTAGTATCGGGGTATAATAAAGCTGTGATAAAGTTGAACAACTTCACTTTTTATACGTACTTGAAGAAAAATCCGATAGCGTTTTGCATACCAAAGCGTTAAGGAAGCCTTCTAGGTATGTGAGAGGGTACAGCGGTTAACAATTATTTCTAAGGCAAAATAAATTTTCAATTAAATTCTTTTTAATTTCTTTTTCTCTTCATCTTTTATACTTCTCACTTTGATCTTAAGATATAAAAACTTTAAAGATCAATGGGTAAAGGTTTCCATCAAAGCAATGCTTCTGTTCTCACTGAAAAGATTAAAAAAATTAATAATAAAATCAGTATTAGTCATTTTATGTTCTTTCCTTAATGTTATAATGAATATAACGCTCTTGTTATACGTGCAAAATAGATGACATTCTGGTGGCTCTATTTCCATCATTTATTGAATACAGTACAAAATAGAATTAGTGTATAATAGTTTGCTTAAAAATATATCTTATGGAAGCTTTTGAACGCTGACTCATTAGATGCTAATCGAATAAATATAGTTTTATTATTCATCTACTGAATTCAGATTTCTACTATGAAAAAAGTCTCAACAATTTATCTGAATCTTAGGTTACAAATGGGAGTCAATATCCGCCCAGCGGTGGTGGAACTTTCGGAAGGACGGAATATTAGAATGTCAAAAGTTTAAGTACTACAATTAGTTATTCACTGAAAAAGAGAAAAAGAAAATGTTATATTTAATTATTGCTTCAGAACTTTGAATTAACTAGTATATTTGGGTGTTTCATAGATAGAATCAGGTTCTGAATCCAGGTTTTAGAATTCAAACCAAGCAATCTTAATGGTGTAAAAACTAAACAAAAATGCTGCTTACTATTTCTGTACGTGTATGAATATATCTCTTTTTTCTTTGGGACTATAATTTCAGGACTAATTGCTGGCTAGGTCAAAACGTATATTCTTTTCAATCTGAATTACTGTGACGTTGAAATGGAAATATGGAATATTGCATCGTCATGTAAAAAACCCAATGTTATCCAACTAAAGTCTTACAAAAGGTAGAAAATGTTTGATAAGTATATCTTGATTCCAGAATTTTGACACCCATTGATGAATGCCTCAGATGTCTAACCGTTAAAAAAATCACCCCTATACGATTTTAACCTCATCCTGTGTTGTTCCTTTTAGAAGAAAAAGTCATCAAGGTCATCTAAATTATATTTTCTCATTATTGAACATGACATTCAGTCACTTGTCACCAAATGACGTATGCTATTTGCCTCACTCTAATCGAGTGTTTTCATGGTGTCATTTCAGAGCATGTTAATTGAACTGACTTAAGCTCAAATCTAAAAATCTTATTCAATACGTTGTTTATATTTTCGAGATTTATCAAACTCTATTTTTGTCGTTGTTGTTTCTTATCCCAAATCGTGTAGCTTAGCAGCACCATAAAACCAAAAATCACCAAAAGATTAAAAAATAAAGTAGAATTTCCCCAAAATGTGCCCATGGTAAAATTTAAGCAATTAAGAATATGACAGGGGAAGATCTTATCAGCCTTGCACCAATGACACTCTGGAAAGACTTTCCGGTTCTGTTGAAAAGTAAAAGACTTGATGCGGTCATTAAAAGTGTGATAGAACGTCAGCTGATTCCTAAGAATATTGAGCTGGTGACATCAACGGGGTCTTCTTCCAAAATAGCAAGGATGAGCAGGCGGTACTCTACAAAGTGCGTTTAGTTACATCCTTTTGATGGAAGATAGTTCGGTAAAAGTTAGACAAGCGTTACCTGGCAAGCTATCAACAGTGGCTGACTTGGTCAAACTAATGTGAGATAAAGAATAGTTGTTGTCAAGTATCTGATGCACCACCAGTCATCTAGACAGTCGTCATTCTTCACAATCCTGAAAGGGATTTTAGTTTGAATTTTTACAATAGAACCCAAATTGATAAATTTCTCATTTCAATCATTTGAATGCAGTTGCAATTTTAGAAACAGACTTACATTTTTCTCTCATATTTCAGATTTCAACTACTTTCCCTGTAATAATTGCCATTATGTATTAAAATCAACAACACATTACGTCTTATAAATTCAGCAATCATTCGTACACGCAATTGTTGTAGTCATTTTTATAAAATTTACATAAAAACAATTTTGTACTTAAACTTTAGCTATTTTTGCAACATTCTACAAATTTCATGGTTAGGTAAAAAAATTTATAATGTACATGCACATGGGTGCGCACAATGGCTTTAAGACTTAAATTATTTACACATAACTAGTAAAATACTAGAACAAAGTGATATTTGTCAATTTCATTTCAAAAAGGTTGTTGAGCTTAAACTTTTGATACACATCATATAATGTTGAAATGCTATA
>BMAV01007454.1:0-45685 GCA_019973955.1 Trichonephila inaurata madagascariensis
TATTACATAATTTTTTAAAAAGATTTGTTAAGCTTTTTTTATAAATTGACGTATTTTGGGAGATCTGATATCCAGTATATTTTTCATCCAAACGAGAAAAAGTATTGATTCTTCTTCAAGTTTTGACACACCCAAGTTAGTGTTTTGAGAAACTTTGAACTTGTCTTAGTATCTAAAAACCACGCCTACAAAGCTTGTTGTGGCAGATTTAGTACGTTTTTAGGCCTAGGCATGTTAATTTTTAAACTTTTTGGAGAAATCACCAAATTCTTTGTCAAAGCAACTTTTCTTACTCTTCAGAAACACAGAGTACAAAAATATAGTTAAATTTGTAGGAACAGAACTTCAAAGAAAACGCAGTAGAATAACCTCATATAATCAAAATAAAACAATTATTTCATTTCAGTTTAAACACTAATCAGCGTGGAGTAAAAAAATTAGTTCCCTTATTTATCAGGCTCTTTTCTTGCAGACGATCTGAAAAGGGGCGGTGGAAGTTTTTGTTTAGCTACTGACATGCAGCAAAAATGGATAAATAACTGAATAAAAATATAGATAAAACTCTGAAATTTTGCAGATACATTAAGAAGGATTAAAAGCATCATATAAGCCAATAAAAAAAAATCGATAGTTTGATGACTTTTAGGGTACCATATCGCCTTAATAGCATTTGGTTAATTTGAGAACTTAAAAATAAGTAGTAAAAAAAAAATAGTGATTTTATTTTAAAAAGTGATTTATATATATATATATATATATATATATATATAATCATTTTATAGGTAAGATTTTTTTTATTGTAAAATATCATTTATAGCATACCACATTGAATTATCATATGTAATATCTAGGTTCTAAAGTACCATTGAATTTTGTCGATAGGATGCAAAAATGAGAGCAATATATAAAAGTTGTTATACTTAGCTCTGTACCAGTCAGATTTCCTTTTTCTCTTGATTATTACTACTTAGTTACAAATATCGGCAACATTTTGAATTTTACTCTATCAAAGCAAATCAGATACTTAATTTCTTAATATACATATATTCATAAGAAAATAACATGCTATTTGAAATTTTTAAGATGACACTTTTTTTCTAAGCTCCATAATAATCAAATTTATATTATTTGAAGGCTCTTACATTTCTTTGCATTTTCTAAAAAAAAAAAAATTCTTAGTGTTCATTTTGAAATTTGACACTTCTTTTTACTAAATTTGAGTTTTTTTTTTTTTTATTTAATTTATTTTTTTTCTCTTCAGTTTCTTGAAATTATTCATCCCAATATCTTGAAGAAAAAATGTTTCAAACTCATTTATTAAGTCATCAAATACTTTTTTTCTGCTAAACATAATTATTACAAAAGTATATTAACCAACTTAGTATGAAATGTTTTAATGTTATTTATTTATTTTTCTGTTCATTTTATGCTAATGCATACAAAATATCATGTTTAGTTAAATGTTAGGAAGTCTACAACGTCTCATGTTTTGCATAACGAGAACTAGTTTACTAAAAATTTAAATAATTTTGTTTCTGCTCTGAATAGTGGCTGCGGTAACCTAGTGATTATGGTCTGCGAACTCCCGATACTTGGAATGTCACGAGTTCGAGTCCTGGTGCCAGAAGACCCACCGTGTAGAAGGTCGACACACACATTAATCTAGGAAGCTCAATGTTCCTCCGTTGTTGTGAATTGTGGTAGTTAGGAGGAGAGAGAGAGGGTTGCTAACTCATATTGTCGTGTGTGTCCTCCTTACTTGACCGAGCTCAAATTGCAAGAAATCGCCGCCGGCCTTCCCCCTCTTATTTTTGCTTTATAATTTGACGTGTGTCTCCCCCTACACCTCCTCTCACTCTCTTGACTTTTTGATACATTTTTGATGTTTTTTAAATCATGTATACAAATGAACAAGTATTGCTAAAATCACAAAGGAAAAATTTTTGAAGTATTCCTTTCAGGGTTATACGTGAAAAATTTTATAATAGAAATTCAGTCACAATGGTATCCACCTCAAAAATACGAAAACTTTGTAGAAACAGAATTCGTTTATAATTTTTTGCATACTCCCTACATAGCGATCAGGAAATCAAGGTAGATGCGAGTAGACAAAAGTTCTCCCTATGTAAATATTTTTCTATGAGTGGCACATTTAATGAAACATATAGTGGTTAGTGACACTGGTTGATGTGCCGTTGGGCCTGGGTTACAAATTCCACAGAAGGCATGGACATTTGTAAATGAACAGTGCCTTTGCGGCATGGGGGTTCCCTAGAATTTCCCCACATTCCCTAGAATTTCCCCTTTCTTCAGAGGGTGACTGAACCCAGTCGCAGGTGTCACCGAAAGACCCCCCCGTTTCTCTCTGTTCACTTTCGCAAATCAAGGAATTATGCGAAAAGGAACCACAGATTTTACATTTTTGATAATTATTATTGCAAAACTTTCTTATATGATTCTGAAAACAAATGAAACATTTCCCATTAGCTATTAATGATATTTTCTTTTCAGAAGTGTGCGGACCACAATTCAGTGGTTCATTGGCAAAATCTAAGTATTCCAAATCTCTAATCTGATTTATTCATTAAAATCTAAGTAATTCTAATAATTCTAAACTTCTAATTAATTCAGGCAGAACTCCCAAATTATTACATACCGTGGTTTATATTATTTAATTAAAGACTTTAAAACTTCTGATCTACTAATCTACAAGCAACTATCTCTGCGATCTAACATAGCAAATCTAATCTCGAACTGCCGATTACGCAAGAGAATCAAAAAGATAATAAAAAGTCATTAGGCAGGAAAAACTTCCTCTCAGACGTCGTGGCGCTTTCTCAGACGTTGTGGCGAAAGTTTTTGTTTACAGTTCGTCTTTAGCTTCGATACTCCGCCCCCGTTGGGCGATAGTCAACATCTCCAGACAGCGGTAAGTTCGTGACGGCTCAGTGAAGGTTCCTTTAGCTGTTTTGACATCGACGACGCGGACTAGTCCGTCCTCACCAGGGTGGATCTTAATGACTCTTGCTAAGGTCCATTTCATGGGTATTTGGCTTTGCGTTTTAAGAAGACTAGTTGTCCTACCTTCAAATTTTCTTTCACATCTGTCCACTTCGTGCGGCGTTGCAGCTCGTTTAAATACTCTGAGCCCAACGAGCCCAAAAGGTGTCTCTATGAGCGTTGAATCAGACTCCCACCTAGAAGAAAGAAAAAAGAATCACTGGAGCAGTATGAGGGTTTACAGGAAAAAGGCATAATTAGGGCTCCAACTAAAAGTGTCCGGGTGTGAGAGGTTTGCATATCACGTTGGGGTCAGGTGTGGCATGGGTGAAAATGAGCGAGGTTCAGAATGCTTTCAATTTGAGATTACAGTGTGGTTAATTCTTCAAATTTTTAATGTGTGAGAATTGGTCACTTTTAACAATATTGTTTTTCATGGATTTTATGTTGGCTTCCCACAAGCCTCCGAAGTGAGGGATGCAGGTGGTGTGAAATGCACCACTGAATTCTCTCTTCAACTAACGAATTCTGGCCTGGGATCTGGCTGGCAAAGTTCGAGCATAGACATAAAAAGTATTTCTAGCTCCTTTAAAGTTAGATGCATTATCACTCCAAAATAATGGATGGTGTGATCGCCTCGAAATAGACCTTCTCAAACAAGCTAAAGAAGCTTCTGTCGTAGGTCGGATACAACTTCAAAGTGGGTAGCTTTAGTACTGAAGCAAATAAATATAGTCTAGCATGATTTATTATTACTTTGGATCTCTTCAAATTAAGTTTGGTTAATATGGGACCGGCGAAATCTAAACCTCACTTTCAAAGGGTCTTGACGATTGTAATTCTATCTTTGGGTAAGTCACCCATCATCTGATTGATAGTTTGAGTTTTCGTCTTAAAACACGTCAGAAACATTTTCTGTATGAATCTTCCTCCTATCTTGACCAGAAGGTATCCAATAAATTGCCTGATCAAATAAAAGTGTTTGTTTGAACTCCTGAGTGTAAAAACTTTATTTATGAAAATGTCTGAATGAATTAATTGTGTTAAGTGATGCGACTTTTGGTAAAAGGAAGTATTTGATGTTTTTGCGATTCTGTAAGCTCTGAAAATTTCAAACGTCCACCAACTCTCAAAAATTGCGTTGTCATCAATAAATACATTCAGTGATAAATTTTGCTATTTTGCGGAATAGGTTGTTTGTTCTTTGAACATTTTATTTTAAAACTAAACTCCGATAACTGTACACATTTATTAACATGAGTGGCATTTTGGCAAATAGGATGCACTTAGGTTATCCTTTTTCTATCGGATTGTGTAATTTTACAATTTTTAAGAAATCTTAAACAATAAGCAGTAATTCTAATCAATTTGGTGAAAGAGATATTTCTTAATGAGATTGTTAATGTCTTGTTCGGCTATCTTCCATGACATCATTTACAGCTAATATTTTCCTAATTTCAAATTGTCTCTGGATCGGTAACAAGTTCTTTACAGCATGTGTTTCTAAGGGCTTAGGCCATGATGATTTCTTTTCTCTTAACCAACGTTTCTGCCACATAAAATCGCTATTTTCTAATTCTGACACTTTAAAGTCCACGCGATATAAGGTCGCCTGGATTCTCTTTGCCAGGGCAATTGAAACCACATTCTGAGGGGTTTGACAATTTGACGCCTTCCTGTTCTGTTTAACATGAAAGCTTTTCGCTTTATCTGGGGACCTTTTATCAAACGGTACGTTGGATGAGATGCGTATTGCTGTTTGATTCGGCGCTGTGGTGCAACGTCAATAAGGAAGCCGTGGCGGGGTGGCGGGGAGTCTGTTGGGCTTTGGGGAGCGAATATTTCTTTTAGAAACCGGCAACTTCGTATTCGTCATTTTTATCGTTTTGCTTCTGCGCAGTATTGCAGGTTTAAGCTTTGATGGACGCATCTGAGAATAGATGTAACAAGCCGTGTAATATTTAAGTAGGGCATAAAATAGTGGTTCATTTGATGTTAACTCAATTTCATTAGGTCGTCACACGCAATCATTAAAGATCTTAACAATTTCATCTGGTACAATTTCGTCCCAGTCTAAACCTAAACACCATATTTTTGTATTAGACATTTTTATACAGATAGTATAAGGTCAATGTATCCAATAGGATCGAAGATGACCCGTGTTGCCGTCGTGGTATGTCTTGTTAATAAACCTTTTCAAGAATTTTCAGGCTTTAAATTATCGTAAAACGTCTTCTTTAAGTTGCCAACTCCCTGTGCGCGATGGGGCTAAAGTTTGATTAATAGCGTGGAAGTCAAGTCGCTTTAGTGCGTTCATTTTAATTTTGACATCTATAGAGAATTTGAACATCATTTCCTCCAGAGTACATACTGGCGTCCTTAAAGATTTCGCTTTTCTAAACATACGATTAAAGCTTTATCAACATTGTCCTCCTTAATATGAACATCTCATCTTATACAGGTTATTTTCTAACAGTTTATGAGTATGAGGAAATTTATCTACATACCTCTTCAAATGGTGTTTTATGGTGGCGTTAAGAAGAAACGGAGAGTCATCTTTAAACCGCTTAAGGACAGTTGCCGGGAATCACCTGGGTCTATTTATTGTTTTAGGATCTGCGGTCCAAAGGAAACCTTGTATAGTTTTCTGTCCTCTTCATGTAATATGATTTGCAAAAAGAATATAAAACTGACCTCTAACATGCAGTGCGGTGTTCTAAATCTACAAATTAAAGAAGAAAGAAAAAGATCAGGTAGCAGTTAAATCCGGTATGCAGCAATCATTTAAAGACAATTGTCGCTGGATACGGAAAAGTAAAACAGCGTAGTCAGTGGTGGTTTTGACTTCTCTAATCACAACTCGGTAGAAGGCGATACAGTTGTCTTCAAGTTAAATTTTGTTTTCTTTGTGCGATTTCATGATATTTACGTTTTGTCGTCTGCAAAACTTTGCTGTATTCGGAAAAATATGGATCATTAATCAATGATTTTCTGAATTGTAGATATTATGGCAACCTCTTGTTTGTAGTAAATTTCGTTTCAAGTTTCCGCATTGAAACTTCCACACTTAACATCTTTGTGCCAAATTCCTTCCTCAAATTTCTCGCTAATCTCTTCTACCGTACTTCATATCATTTTGAGCAGTCAATTTCAATTTCCCTGGAATTTTTATTCACAGAATTCTCTCATTTGATCGGAGATGGATTTCTCTTTGCGACGATTCATTTTCCATGCTAACTTAATTGGTTCTGAAAGTCTCCTTGACCTTGAATACACATTAAATAGTTTCTGAAGGCGGGCAAGTTTGTGTTTGAGTCTTTTGATTCGACCTGTCACTTCGTCAAAATAAGAATCAGATCCAATTAATTTACTTTTTATTTTCTTTATATTCATAGGAACTAATTGTAAACTTTTTTAACTGTTTGTAGACCTTGGGAATGTTAGTTTTCGATTTAGGTAGGTTGGCGGATGTTGTGTCTGTGCATTCAAGGCTACATTTTCAAATATTTAAGTTTGGTCTCTATTTTCTAATCGTGTTTTGACATGTAAATTTTCTCTTGAGCTATCGGCTCCAAAAAGGTAACAAGAGTTTCGTTTTGCTGATGGAAAGTTTTAATTCTTGCGTGCCTTTAAAATGAAAGTCCTCATAGACCGTTATCTAGCAATATTCTAGCGAAATCATTTTATTTATTCATTGTTTACTATCGCAGTGACATGTTTATAAATATATAGGAAGATTTCATTAACGATCCTTTATTGTGTTTTTAGTATTGCATGGTAAACATGCTTTCAAATTTTGGATTTTCTGTTTTTTATGCCAGCTTTGCTTAGAGTCATTTAACAAGAAACTCTTGTGTTTGTGATTGCAAATATCGCAAATTATTTTTCTTACAGTCTTTAATCCTGTGATTTTTGCAGACATAAAAGCAACGGAGAAAACTGTTTGTAAGATATCTTTTTGTCATCGATGCTAACACTAAAAGGCATTGCTCAATTATGCGTCGATTTTAAAATGCAATTATTTTCAGTAATAGGTGCTAAATATTCAACTGTTTTGCTAACTTTAGGAGAACACATGAATGAGCCGCGTCTCGATGTGATTCACGCAATTTGCCACTATTCATTGAAGCTATGCTGTGGTTTTCGGGCGGGTAATGTTGTTAAGTACATAACAACTTTCGAGTTTTGGAATAAAACAGGAGTTCATTCAATTTCCGTTGCGAAAGTTTAATAATTCCCATGACATCCAAATTCAGTTAGGAGAGTCTTTTCTAATCGTTTACGTTTAAAAGCTAAAAAGATAAACTCTACCGGATAAATTCATTATCATAGGATATAATAAATGTCACGTACATTTCCGGAAGTAACATTTAATGAATCTAACTTCTAGTTGTACTTCACATATCGCCACTAACTTCCTTTAATCCACAACTTATTATTAAATTATTAATTGGGTACAAATTTTAAAAGCTTTACTCATGTGAGCATTTATCACTAACTCTTCTCTACCAGATCTCTGTTTTAACAACTTTTAAAGCTTTTCATAATTTTCTTCAGAAGAAAACCCATTTACAACATTAAAGCAGCACCTTCTAAAAGCGATTTTAAATATGAAAACTTGTCGATCATGGATAAGAATTCATTTTTTATCTATAGAATTTTTGAAATTGATTCAGGAGTTCAATAAACCTAAGGATCGCCATAATATTTTTCGATACTGAATTTTTAGAGCAGTTTTATATTATGGTTAGCTCTCTCTCACATTAAAATTAGAACTCAAATTCATTGATGTTCTCAACCGATCTATTAAGGTTTTCTAACTGTCCAAAAGAGCTTGATGAAATTTAAGATTTTCTTCAGTCGTATTCTGGTAGATTTGTTGTGCGGAAAGTTTTGAATTCCGCATGCTAATTTTTCGTAACATATTCAATATACGACTTCAATTTCTGCATCAAGATTTTCTCATAAGCAGCTTGTATTTGAGAATCTAAATCATTAATTTGTTTCAACATGTTTGTTAAAATCTAAGTGTTGCTGTAACTTTGCTTCCGTATCTAATTCAGTAAATTCTTGTTCTAATTTATTTATATGTTTTGTTACGCTGGCGCGAAGAACAGTTTGAGTTTTTCTTCGTTTCGTTATCTCATCCATGGCAATAAATTCTATAAACAACAATAAACAAATTTATTTATTTGTATGATGCTCCAATATTTTCAAAATATATAGACTCATATAATCCAATAAACATACATAACATAACACATCTAATATTAAACAAAACTTCACATATCTAATTGCAAATAAACTGACACATTTGAAATAAGAATCAAATAATAAATAATCTTCTATATATCTTGTATTTTATAAGTTTAACTAGACATTTAATTACTTAAATGCCATAATAAGTCTTACGCTATTATCAAGCATTTTAAGTTCTATATGCTGTTTTATATCCAGATTTTTCAACTCTGAACAGACTTCTAAATGTAAATCAAATCCAATTTTCTCGTGCCGTATGCACCAATGTGCGTTTGTGCAGTGGTTCATTGTGTCGATAATCTAAGTGTGCCAAATCTCTCTCTCTAATCAATTTATTCTATTAAAATCTTTCTAAACAATTCTAAACTTCTAAGTAATTCAGGCAGAACTCCCAAATTATTACACTTCTGTTATTAGTTTATATTATTTAATTTAAGAGGCAAACTTTAAACAGTACTAATCACTGGCAACTATCTACGAATCTAACACAGAAAATCTAATCTCGAACTGCCTGTGTGCATAAGAGAATCCAAAAGATAATAAAAAAGTTATTGAGCGGGAAAAACTTCCTCTCAGACATTAATGGCGCTTTCTACCTGGGGCATTGTGGCGAAGTTTTGTTTGCGTTATGCTTTGGCTTCGATAACAAGAAGTACTGGCGACAATCAAAATATGTGATTTTGAGGGCAGAATACTTCACAACTTTGATTGTTACAAATCTGCTCAGCGGAAGAAGTATAGAAGTTTCTCCGCGGAACAAATTTCCGATTGGATTCATGTTTATGTTGATACGAATCTACATGCGTGACTAAAGCGGCGGTACTACATTTAATGCTAGCAAAATCACTATTTTCTGTTTTCGAATAGTTAGATCTATACTGATAACCTTGTCCCGCTTTGTTTTTATACGAATATTCTCTTGTGTTAGAACTTTTAGGGTTAGCTAACATTAACGAAGCTTCTCTACATTCTACTTCCTTTCTTAAAAATTCTACTGAATCATTGATATCAAATAATTCATCTGCTTTACGTTGACGATTATAATCTAAATTTAATTCTTCGGGCAACATTTGTAAAATTACCGGACACAATATATTACTATATGTACCTGTGGCTACACCCAACGATTGTAATGATCTAATGTGCGTTTCTATTGAATTATACATTTTTCTTAAACCTATTACATTGAAACATGATTTTACAGGATCAGTTAATAAAAGTTTATGCATATGAGATGAAATATAATTATATCTGTTCGACCACAAACCTTCCTTTTAATAGTTTTATCGATGCATCATAATTTTGATCTATAAGCGAAAATCCCGAAACTGCATTTAAAGCAATTCTCTCAAGATATGTGTTTAGATATGTAAACTTTTCAACTTTATTTAACGAATCATTGTTATGAATTGCAACTTCAAAGGAATTCCAAAAGTCTAGAAATTTACTACAATCACCTTGAAAGGTGTGTATGTTTAGCTTAGGTAGTTTAACAGTTTTAGTTTCGTTTCTAAAATAAATAGTAATATCCCTATTAAGGTCAGTCAGTATGGTAAACACCTTCGAGAAATCGATTTTTCAGTTTTTGATATTTCTAAAATTTCCAAATCAAGCTCTTTCCAATGATATAACTAGATTGTTAGTTATGAGTCGATTTATGAATTAGAAGTATTTTAAAATGTTTTTTTAAAAAACAATCAACTGATTTGCCATGCCCACTTTGACAGATAGAAATGTAAACATTGGCCTTTTAAAACTGGGATGCTCTTTTAAAGCCATTATCGGTTTTATTTATTCCCACGAAATTAACTGTAGAATAACTGTAAGTGTAACTGTTAGGGTTGTTTACCTATTTTTGGCGCTTTCGAACACGTTTTGATTGAGCGCTTATCGTTTATCGATAATTAAAATTTCTAAAATTCTGAATTTTTTTTTTTGAAAAATGCTGTAGGAGTGTGGAAAGGTCCATTACCACCTGCTAAGGGGGATGGTCAGTTTTCCCCCTTTGGGATAGAGTCGAAGGGTCAAATACCACCTGCTCAAGGGAGCGCTAGCTGAAAAATGGGATGAATAGCCGCTTCCCCCTTTGGGGGTTAGAAAAGAGTTCAGTCTGTCTTTGGGTACGCGAAGGAGAGAAGTCATGCCCGAGTGTTGTTAATTCATTGAGTGTTTTTCTTTAAATGTTTTTTTCTTTAAAATAAATTTTAATACTTAAAATTTAGACCTCATGGTTTTAATTTGTTTCCGTGCCCATTGATTAGAATCAAACTTTACTGGCGCAGCCGGTAGGATTTTTAGAGCCTGAAATTTCGAGGAGTTGTAGCGGTATCTAAATAAAACCAGTACTTAGACATCACGCGAAGACGATCGTCTTGGCGTGATCGATAAAGTACTGGCGTTCGGATCGGAAGGTGCCCAGTTCAAATCTAACCTACATTGGTAACCCTGGACTGAAGTAAGAAAACGCAACTTTCTGACTTGTCGTGGCGCCATCTACCACAAGAAAAATAAATGATAATAAATAAGAAGAGAGAGCAAAAATAATAAATAAGAGAAGAAAGAAAAATAAATTAAAAAAAAAAAACATACTCTCTCCGCGAAACAGACGGTTGATCACCTTTCTCTCATCTCAGCAAGAAAAATAAAATAAATAAGAAGAATAAATAAAAAATGAGAGAGAGAATAAAATAAATAAACATGCTCTCTCCGCGTAACAAACGAACGAAAAAGAAAATAAATCGTTCGCCTATCCATCTCACTGGTGGGAGAGTAGTGTAGCGGTATCTAAATAAAACCAGTACTAAGACACCACGCGAAGACGATCGTCTTGGCGTGATCGATCAAATACTGGCGTTCGGATCGGAAGGTGCCCAGTTCGAATCTAACTACAGAGTTGTGGATTACCGTGGGAAATGAATCAGGTAAGAGTTTTTGCTTGCAACTCCTGTAATGTAAAATGAGAGAAATTTCTAAAATTATACTGTTTAACATCCATTTTATTACGAGAGAATTTTGATTTGATTTTTGTATACGTCAGTGTACGGTTTTTTTTTCTCTGCGTATCCATGCAGTTGTAAATTTTTGAACGCCAGTTCAATTTTGAAATATTATACATCAGTATATATTTTATTATTCTTGTTCCATATCAATGGAAAGTAAGTTTTAGAACATCAGTTCTAAAAACTCAGGAAAGCTTCAAAATCATTACTTCCTCAGTATACTATTTCATTGCATATCCATGCAGTCATAAAATTTTGAGCGCCAGTTGAAATTTTAATTATTATATATCAGTATAGTTTTTTATTATTTCTTGTTCCATATCAATGGAAAGAGTTTTAGAACGTCAGCTCTAAAAACCAGAAAACTTAAAAATCGTTTACTCTTCTGAGTATTTCATTGCATATCCATGCAATTGTAAGATTTTTTTGAACGCCAGTTCAAATTGAAATTATCATACATCAATATATAATTTATTATTTTTGCTAGTAAGGGTTATAGAACATCAGTTCTAAAGTTAGAAAAACACTGTGATTGTTAATTCCTACTGTGACGTCTTCGATTGGGGTGAACCCCACCCTATCTCTATTCATCTGAAGTCACCCTATCTATTCATCCCCAAACAGATGTTGGGTGACAAGTGCAGGTGGCCATGGGGTCATTGTTTGTTGTCTGGCCTCGGACAAGCGCGGACATCTGGTCTGGAATTTACAATGGCTAAAGAATGCCGGTGACAATAGGCATTCCTGTATGAAAGTCTTGAATAGGCGAAGCCTGTATGCAAGTCGATGCATAGAGAATAGGGCTATGAGGCCAAGGTGTGAGATCAATGGAAATCTCAGAAGTTGGATGAGAGTTATGGCGCCCTTGGATTCCAGACGGACGAGGAATGTGTTTGTGTTTGCCGCGCAGATGGGAGACGAAAGTGGCCCGGGGACGAGGGCAGACCTTTTTTTGTCCTGCCAATGAGGAAGACGAGGGGCGTATGGTGGACCCGCCCCTGGTGTTTAAAAGGGGTTAATTTTGGACGGAGAGCAAGGAAGTAAAACTTGAAAAGACTGGAACGTTGGACGGAGAGGAAAGAAACTTGGACATAGAGCCCTGGAGAGAAACTTGGATAGAGCCCTGGAGTGAGACGGACGGAGTCCGGAATGGAAACAGAGAACCATGGAGTAAACTGGAGATTTACCCGGAAAAGCAAGGGATTGACGAGTGCCTGGCGGAATAAGGATTGACCTCGAGTGAAAAAGACTGTCCGCCCGGCTTGGCCTATTTAATGAACATTTTAATAACATATGAAGCTATTAAATACTGTTTAAAATTTTAAGATGAGGCTGTAACAAATTTTCTTGTGTACTAACTACTGACGACGTTACACTACGTTCAGGACATTTGTGTTACATTCGGATAGACGTAGTTTCGAACATCAGTTCACGATTTATATGTGTATTTAACATCTTTTTTGATACAATTTTATATAAGATTGTTGTTGATAAGTAACTATCCGAATTACTTATTGTATTTTATGAGTGTTTTAGACAACTTATTAAGCTATATATTCCAAGTTGCCGTAATTTAATACGTTAATCTGTCAATTGTATTTACATTTTGATGCTTTAAGCAATATAAATCGGTAAAAATATACGAATTACTTGAAACAGTTTAGTTGAAAATTAATATGGAAAGATTGTGTGTTTTTTGAACGATATTTTTTTTTACGTTTTCTTAATGTACAGTAATAAATTCACGTCAGTGAATAACGATTGTGTTTTATTGAAAGATTAATGTTAAAGAGCTATTTTGATGCAACAAGCAAATTATATCAGTAAAATAAACTAGTTATATGAACCCGTTTGTGTAATTGAAATTTAACGTGGAAAGATTGTATGTTTTTTTTTTGTTTTTTATGATACTTTATTTTTTTTATGTACAATAATAAATTCACATCAGTGAATAACAATTGGGTTTATTGAAAAATTAATGCTAAAGGATAATACTTATTTCATGTCAATGAAATTATTTTGTGTTTATGTACGCATAGTATTTTTGGGATTTATGTGAGAAAAAAATACTATCAGTTTAAATTGGAGAAAAAAACTACCGAATATATATATATATTGTAGTGTTCTATTATTCCAGCCAGGAATAGATTAAGTTGTGCATATCGTTAATATTTTAAGTGATTATTGTGTATCAGTAATATATGAAGTGAGATTATTAAGTGATGTAATCAGTAAAAATTAAGTAATTATTTTATTAGTTATTTTAAGTTCACTTGGTTTATTGTGAAATATATGATTATTATTTTTGATTTCCTTCTAATTCATTGAGTGTGAGTTAGCATAGCGGACGTTGTTTTGTGTTTTAATGAAAGATATATTTGTGGTATTTAATTTTTGTAATCCTTTGTAGCGTTATTTTCGTTGATTATTTGGTTAGTGTCAGTATATTGAAAAAAAATTCAAATGGCATTTTTGGAGAAAGCTGAGAAGCAGGATTTAATTTTGTTGGCTGAGGAGTTGAATCAGAAGGTATCAGATAAAATGACGGTTATAGTGTGATATGGCTCCCCTTTGGTGACCATATCTTTGATTGTCAGCTTGAGCTAGAGGTGTGGGGTTTTCATAATAATCGGACATTTTAAATTCTTAATATGACTTTATTAAGAATAAAACTTAAACGTCTAACAATTTAGATAAATTTAACTATTGAGAATCTAGAATGAACCAACACATAAAAAGATAGTTAAACCGAATCACGTAATTTAGATCACTTTCTCTAAATAATGATATTATCCGCCTAATCTCACTTCTAATAATATTACGTCTTAATATCAAATAATCAGTCCTACCTTAATCCAAAATTAACTTCAGTCTTTAAATGGAAACGTCTAGGCGCGTGTGCAATGGTATAAACCTTGTATTAATGGCTGGGTTTCTAGGTAACTTTACGATAGGCTGTCAATTCACGCTTATATCTCCTCCAAACATAACATTCATCAAATTGCCATTTTTCTTACTGAAACTTCTGTTCTTTTAAAAGCTATCTTATTTGCATTTCTTATTCGCATTTCGCTTCTTGGGTTTTGGTTGGAAAAGAGTTGCCATTAATCTTGGCCATCAAAGAACCCAGAGGTTATGTTAAAGAAAAGACGCGTGAGCCCGTCACAATCCCCTCCAAGAAGCAAAACGTGATTTATTCGAGGGTCTTAATGGCCCTTAAGAAATTACGTGCCTAAATTTTTATTTCTTAATCTCCTCACTTTCCAAGTTTTATTTAAATTTTAACCTTGAATCTTCATTTTAATTATTAATTTTCAATATTCAACTTAAACTTTAAATTTTAATACTCCTCCTTAATTTGAACTCTTGACAGCCACAATAAATTTTACTCAATTAATTAGACCAACATTAACAGTTATTCATTTTAATCATGGTAGATTCTCACTTTTACAACAGATATGGGTATGCCCAATCCAGGCTACGGGACCGGGAAAAAACCATCTATGACTTAGATGAAAAAACGAGGTCCACATACCCCTTAACTAACTTAAATCTGCTTAAATGCTACTTAATGTTACTTAAAAACTATTACAATCTTCTTTACACTTCTTTTCCATCCAGCTGAAGTTACATAGATTGATGATCCTAGTCCTGATTGATATTTGACTTTCAACTTGGAATTCAGGGTCTGTCACCCTGAAAGAAAAACTTTTTAAGTTACGTGGCAAAATCTATATTCATATAATACCATATGTTACCATATACCATTTTCATATTTCAAAATTTTTATACATTATACATCACTTTTAAATTACAACTAAATTTTATATATACACCTCATCTGGTTCTTTCAAAAAAACTTCCCATCAGTCGCTCAGCGCCGTTAATGTTATTGTTAGAATCCTATCTACGCCGCATTTCCCTGAACCAGATGTACATTAATATGAAACAATACAACAATATATATATACACAATACAATTACAAACATTTTTCAATAAATCATTAAAACAAATAACCAAAGGAATTGTCGCATCTCAGCGAAGTCATACATCGAAGTAAACAAATGCATAATTACAATTGTTTTCTCCATCACAATTGAGAAAAAATTTTACTAATCAAAAGTTCAAAAAAAAAAATAAATAAATACACTCATTGTAGTGTCATCTTTTGCTTGGATTATAATTTTTAAATACCGCCCGAGACTTCCTTCTCTGCAATAATTCTTCCGACCACTTGTTGGAAAGAATATAAAATGAAACGATACAACCTCATTTTTATGGCTTGGCATCTCCTACTAGAACCTCCAAGGATAAGGTACTATTAGTCTTCGCTCCTCTTCTCATTTCTTGACTGCTCTTTTGAGGAATTTCTTTGTTGTTGGTTTTCCTGCTCCTTGATCTTGTCTGCTCCCCGATGTAGGGTCTTTAGTTTTCTCCTCGGCTGTTCCTGGCTTGATCTGACTTCACTTTCCTGGTTGGTCGGAACTCCTGGTCCTGCTTCTTTCGTGGTCTGAGGTTATACCTCTCTGTATCTTGAACCACTGCTCCTTTCGTTCGATTCCTCTTCTTACTTATATAAATAGTATGGTTATATCTGATGACAATGGTCTTTTATTTATTTTATGGTCTACACGTTTCTGCAACTTTCTTTGTGGTCCACTTGACCAAGATCCATGCGATCGTTTATATCCTAATCTTTCTTGGCGTTTTCTTTTAATCTTTTTATTTGAAAAAGAGCTAGGTAGTGATCTGATAAGTGGTCCGCGTTTATCGGCCTTTCCTGTCTGTTACTCACCTTGATTTGACTTAATATTTATCCCTTTTTCCTCTAACTCACGCTTTACATCTGACCCCTTCTTCCTAACATATTACGACTGATTTGATCTTCGTTGTACGCTTTCCCAACTACTCGTTTCCTGACGTGAACTAATGCTATCCGAGCTACCTGTTCCTATCTCAATTCTCGTCACATTTCCTATGACGATAAATTCTCACTTGATCAACATTGACGGTTAATCTTTTTCCTGAGCGCCATATTATAACATTATTATTATTTCTTACTTCTACCACCCTATACGGATCTTCAAATTTTTGTTTAAACTTGGCACAAATTTTGTTCACTGCTAATTTAAAGGGTGTGTTTCTAACAAGACCCAGTCATTCACCTTAATATGTACATCACGCCTGCGTCTATTATAATATTTCTCCCATTTTCATGTTTATTTTTTGTGTTTCGTCTAGCTTCATCAAACAATTTTTCAATACCTCCTACTGCAAACTCAGTTTCGTCCGAAACCATGATTAATTTTTTAAAGGGGTGTAATCAACTTTCGACCCAAAAATAATTCCGCAGGGTTTTTTCCCTTCGTTTCATTCACTGCTGTACGAATAGCATAAGAAAACTCGCGTAACAATTGGTCCCAAGTATCGTGTTGATCATTTACATAATTTACAATCATTTGCACCAGATAGGGATTCACGCGTTCGGTTCTATTTGCCTGAGGCCTATATACAACAGTCTTCACATGCCTTATGCCTAATCTTTCACTTAAATGTTCAAAAATTTCTGATATAAATTGGGGACCGTTGTCACTTATTAATTTTATTGGAGCTCCAAAACGCGATATAAAATTATCAAAAAAAGTATCCGCTATTACACGAGCCGAGGCCTTTTTAAGAGGTATAATTTCAGCCCATTTGCTGAAATGATCGGTAATTATTAACATATCGATTACGTCTCACTCTCGATGTAGGATACGGACCTAACAAATCTAACGTAACTATCTCATTTGGATAATTGGATACAATCGGATTTAATCGACCAGCTGGTAACGCGTTTTTATAATTATTAACTTGGCACATATGGCATGTAGAGACATATTGATCAATAAATTTTCTCATATACGGGAAATAACAAACGTCCCTTATTTTATGATAAGCCTTAGAACGATCAAAATGACCCGCTATGGGCTTTTGATGAAATTCTCTCATTATTTCATTCCTTAAAGACTTTCGAATGTATACTCGCATTTCACCTAACGCGTATTTTGCATAAAACAACAGGCCTTCAATTAAACGGAAGTCGCGGGACCAATTCTCACATATCGTCGCATTAACTGAGTTATCTTCCGGGTTTTCTAAATATCTATAGATATGACCTAATTCTGGGTCATTCTTTTGCTCTGTTATTAACTGTTCTTGCTACGTCAGTACCAAATCTCTGATTATTGCACAATTAACTTTCTCTCCCATTATACTTTCACCTGGGTTTCTGGATAAAACATCCACCGCCACATTTTGAATTCCAGGTCTATGTTCCCATTCTATATTAAATTCTGCTAATTTGAGTGCCCATCTGATCATCCTACTCGACAAATTTTTTCCATGAGTTAAACGTGTTAAAGCAGCGTGATCAGTAATAACTTTAATTGGCAGTGATCCTAAATATGTTCTGAATTTATTCAGCGCCCATACTACTGCTAAACATTCTCTCTCGGTTACCATATAATTCCTCTCGGCGTTTCTCAGAGAACGCGAAGCAAATACAACCGGTCTCTGTTCTTGATTTAGAGCCGCTCCCAAACCTATTGAACTTGAGTCTGTAAATAACTCGAAAGGCTTTTTGAAATCCAGCAATTTTAAAACTGGCGTCTTTGTTACGGCTGCCTTGACCGCGTCGAATGCCTTCTGCGCCTCAATGGAACAGAAAATCTTTTCTAACTTTCGCTTAAGATTATAAAGGGGTTCGCAAAGATCAGCATAATTTTTAATAAATTTCGCATACCACTGGGACATACCCAAAAACTTGGATACCTCCTTGGAATTATGCGGTGGTTTCATCTCAATTATGGCTCGAACCTTTGCCTCATCCGTTTTGATTCCTTCCTTACTATAATCAATCCTAAATACTTCAATTCATCACAACCAAATTTACATTTCTCCTTATTTAAGGTCAATCCTGCATCTTGTAATAGCTTAAAAACTTCCCTTAAATGCTCAACATGTTGAGTGAATGATGGAGACGAGATGATCACGTCATCCATATAAACATTCACAAACTTCCCTATCACCGGTTTCAATATAATTTCTATCGCTTTTTGAAAATTGGGAGCCGCCCCTGATAAGTCAAATGGCATACGCCGAAATGCGTACTTGCCACATTTTACTACGAACGCGGTCTTAACAATATCACTGGAGTTTACTGCCATTTGAAAGTACCCACTTCTTAGATCAAGAGATGACATTATTGTCGTATAAAGGGGATATTCATTATTAAATCATCTCTTAACGGTAAGGGATAGCGTGGATACTTCTTGACCGAATTTAGTTTCCTATAGTCAACCGCAAATCTATACGCTTCCGGATTATCCGGTGGTAACCCATTATTTTTTTTATATAACACAACAGGTGACGCGTACAGGGATTGAATTGGAACAATTGTTTCTTCTCGTAACATTTTTTGTATATGAAATTCTATTATCGCTTGCTTTTGCCTATCATATCTGTACGGCCTTTAAACTACTGGTGGATTATCTCCCGTGTCAATTTCATGGTATAAAACATGAGTAAGACCTGGTTTATTTGAGAACAATCCCTTAAAACTACTGAACAAATTTTGTAACTTCTGTTTTTGCTTACCCTCCAACTTTGTCTTAAACAGATCTATTTCTGTTCTAATTGTTCTTCCTCAATTGTTTTAACCACCTTATATATTTGTGAATCGGGAATCTTTAATGATTTTCGATCAAAGTCTAAAACAATCTTTGATCCACTTATGAAATCTACCCCAAGATTACAAGAGTATTCACAATCTGTCAACACATGAAACAACCAAGGTTTTTCAAACTCCCTAATTCGAATATTCAATTCTACAATTCCTATATCTTGACATTTCGGTCCCTGTGCCGTGATCACCTGAGCACGCGATTTTTTTACTTGCTTATAAAAAAAATATTTTATATATATTTCCTCAGATATAAATGATTTCTCCGCTCCAGTGTCTCACAACGCTTTCGTAAATGTTTCATTTAATAAAAGAGGAACATATGGAAGTTCCACTGGAGACATACATATCGCAGAAAGTTTAATCGGTATATCCACTGCCGAGTTCTTTTGATTACTTTGAACATCATTAACTTTCAAAACATTCAATCGTCCCCTTTGCATCCTATCGCCTCGACTGAAATTCTTACTCGAACCCCTATTTCTGCGGTCCCTTCTATTAAAATCATCATTTCGATCTCCCTTTCTCTAAATTGGTATCCCCTTTCGTTGAATCTGCGGTCATCGTTATGAAATCTATTCCTACTATCTAACCATTGTTTTCCTTGACGGACATTCTCATAGTTACCCCTAAAATCATTTCTGCCATTATTTGGTCTACGCCCAACTTCTGAATTTCTCCAATTTCTGCGATTATCATCAACATTAGACATCCTGTGCTCATTCCGACCCCATCTTTCCACATTATCACTATTCTGCGAACCCCGCGTTGGTTTGCAAGAATACCTCTCTTCAAATTTAGCTAAGATCTCCACAAGTTGTACCGTATTTTGTGGATTTCGGACCTCCACGTAGTCCTGAACTTGTGGTTTGAGACTAACAAGAATGTGATTTATCATGTTAACCTGCGACATCACTAGTTCCAGTTTTTGGTGCAATTCTAATAAATCGTAAGCAAAATCTGTTGGCTCCTGATTCCTTCCCTGCTGAGACGCGTAAGACCTCGTCTCTAAATCTTTCTTATTCCTTATGGAATGCTTTTGATAATTCTGCTTTTAGCTTCGCGAAATCCGTGGCGGTATCTTGCACTAACACTGATCCGAATATCTGATACCAATCTCGAGCCCTTTTCCGTAGATGACCTTTCAAATAAGAACATGCTAAATCGCTAGGTATTTCTAGTAATTTTATTTGATTGTCTATGGCTTCCAAAAAGTCGGTCACATTTTCCGACCCGGAAAAGCACACTTCTGGTAAAATACCAAACTCACTCGAGCTTCCTACCCCGGGGTCATATAAATTAAATTTGGTTGGGCACCAATGTTATATGGTCCCCCTTTGGTGACCATATCTTTGATTGTCAGTTTGAGCTAGAGGTGTAGGGTTTTCATAATAATCAGACATTTTAAGTTCTTAATATGACTTTATTAAGAATAAAACTTAAACGTCTAACAATTTAGATAAATTTAACTAGTGAGAATCTAGAATGAACCAACACATAAAAAGATAGTTAAACCGAATCACGTAATTTAGATCACTTTCTCTAAATAATGATATTATCCGCCTACTCTCACTTCTAATAATATTACAAGTCTTAATACCAAATAATCAGTCCTACCTTAACCCAAAATTAACTTCAGTCTTTAAATGCAAACGTCTAGGCGCGTGTGCAATGGTATGCACCTTGTATTGCATGCCAGAGGATCCTTTGACTCAATTTTTTATTTTTCACTCAATTTGGACCTCAGGGCTATCAAAAGTAAGAAGAATAGAAATCGGACCCTAAAACAAAAGTTTACGGAAATTTTACCCCATGATAGAACGTTTACAGAGGAAATAAATTTGCAAAGTCCTGGTGCAAATTGTGGCTCCAGAGAAAAAAAAGGAAAATCGAGTTTCATTTTTTTTTCAATGTTTAAAAATAAAAAACTAAAAGTTTCTAACCATTTTTAATAAAAAAGAAATTCGTTTCGTGTATAAATTAGAGATCTTCATTTTTCATTATAGTTTATCAAAATCCGTTCATTTTTAAGAAAGTTATTAAAGAAAAAGTCATTACATTAACTGCTCTGCTCGCTGGTTTAATCACCACATTTTTCAAACGCGAATAACTCCCGAACTATTAGGACTATGGAGTCTTATGACCCCTTTTCGGAAAGGTCTCGTCGAGAACAAGATCTATAAAATGAAAAGTGTTAATTGTAAAAGCGGGCCAATCAGCGGAAAACACCGTTTTTCAGAACTGCTTTTAAAATATTAGTTTTAAAAGTGGTACTTAACGACAAAGTAGTCAACTTTTGAACTATTAGAACTATCTATAAATGTTTCACATTTTCGAAAAGATCACGTCAAGTAGAGCAAGGAAAAAGCAAAATCAAAGTTTTAACTCAAGAGCGATGGCAGTTATTAAAGAAAGACTATCAAAAACTTTTCCTTTTAAAATGGATTCTTGGAATAAAAATACACCTGTCAAGTCAAAATTCCATTCAAATACACCTGTCAAGTCATAATTTCATTCAAATACACTTGTCCAATCATAGAAATAATGAATTCCATTCCAATACACCTGTCAAGTCAAAAGAAGAATGAGAGATTAGGTCATTACAATGAAATTCCATTCTAAATGAAACTTGTCAAGTCAACAAAATAAGACCTTTGATTGATCTAATATGTGTGAATTGAATAAAAACAAAAAGTCCATGAATCAATTCTTTATTTCTACAACAAACATTTGTAATATCTTAGTAGCCAAGTGATGCCAAGTTTAGTCCATTGTGCATTTTTAAGTGAGTTGATTTTCACCGTATTTTAAACATCGAGGTTTAATGAAGCAGTTTTAGAAGCTATGGTTAAAATTATTACACCCTTTTTGGTCCTATCCTTCTATCCTACTGCTCAAGTAACTTTGGGATTGTAGATTCAAAATTTTTTGATTACCTGAATTCCCGGGTAGGGTTACTTAGAAAATATGTAGGGCAGGTTTTTATTTCTTCCTATTAGTTGATTAAATTTTTCGGTTGTAAAACCTCATTCTTCAAGATATGATTTTATTACTTCTGGGTTAGTGCTTCGGGAAAGCCCTTTTATCATCAGCTTTATTGGTCTTTCCGTTTTTGGACTCACTAAGTAAAATTAAAATTTAATTCTCTTGGGTAGTTGAACTAATTCTCTACACTCATCGTGGCTGTCTGCGTATAATTTAAAGAAATCTCCTGTTAGGCGGGATCTACGCTTAGGGAATTCTTTAGTAATGGCGGCCATTTGGGAACGATAGTTGTCTGGGACCAACAGCATTATGGGTGGTGAGAGTTGGTTCTGTGCTGTATTTTGACTGGCGGAAGTTCTTGCGCCTCAGTCCGTACCAGTTGTGCGGGGAGCTGGGGGATTATTTTCCTGAGCGACATTACCTGGATTTCCAATATTTTTGACATTAGCATTTTGTGGGAGGGCAAATTTGTTAGTAAAGATTGAAATCTGTTGGCTAGTGGGCAAGAAGACTAATATTTTTTAGGGGTTTTTTTTTTGAAGGGTACCCAAATTGGTTTTTTTTCCTTTTAAGGGGATTATGTTTCTACTACCATTAGTTTCGTAATTTAAATTTTTTAATTGGAGTTTAAAAAAAGGGAAAAAAGGCTCTAATTTTTTTTTTCAAACTTTTCAAAGTTTCAAAAATTAGTAAGAAAGCTTCCAAAATAAAAAGCACCTTTTTTTGTGGGTAAATTATAGATCTTTTTTTCTTTAAAAACAAAATTTTCCCATTTTAAGAAATTTTTAAAAAAAAAAACTTTTTCCCCGCTCGTTTTGAATTAAATTTGGATGATTTCCCCTTTTCAAACGCGAAAACTCCCAAACGGACTATGGAGTTTTATAAACCTTTTTTGGGAAAAAGGCCCGTAAAACAAAGAATTTCAAAAAGTACAAGATCTAGCCCTGGGGCCCCCACCCAAAGAAAAACGTTTTGGAGAATTTATAACCCGAAATTAAAAGGGAATTGTTATTAAAAAAATTTAACCCCTGTGATAGAAAAAAAAGGGACCATTGACTAATTTTTTTAATTTTTTTCCCAATTTTTTGGCCGGGGGCCCAAAAAAGAAGAAGAATGAAATGGGAACCAAACAAAATTTTACTTTTGTTTAAAATTTTTACCCATAATAGAACGTTTATAGGGGGAAAAAATTTTTGAAAGTCCTAAAAAATTTCCCTAATTATTAATCAAAACTTTCATTTTTAACAGCTTTTTTTTTATACACTCTGCTCTCAAATGTATAAATCTTTTTGTTAAACACTGCATTGAAATTTTTTAAATAAAAAAAAAATATCCATGTTTTAAAATTTTATTATAAATTCATTTAAAATTTAATTTACTTCATTTTCTTTGAATGTTCTACTTATGAAAAATTATAGAAAAAATTCAAAAACATAAATATTTGTAGTGTTAATTACTAAAGGAATCGAAAATAAAGGGTTTTAAAAAAAACAAAAGGGGACCATTTCATACTACATGTTTTTAAAAATTTAAACTATTTTATGAATTTATGGGAGTGATACCATGTACCAAAATATGGACACATATAGAAGTTTTTCCAAATTCAATATTTTCCAATTCTATATTTTAAATCATTTCGTACGTAAAAAAATTTATAATAAACTAATAAAAAAAGGGTTAAAAAGGGGTTAAAAATAATCTAGAACTTTTAATAAATCTATAAAAAAACCGTTTTTCCCGGTTTGCACAAAACCAAATGGTTTATTTAACCTGAAACTTTAGTAAAAATTGGAAAATATTCTTTTAAATTTATTAAACAATAAAATAAATAAACAATGCTTATAAAAAATAAATAAAATTTTAAAATAATTTACAAAAAACGTCAAGCATCAAAACACTGATGAAAAAACGGGGCAAATTTAGCTTTCCGTGATCCGACTTGGGTCCCCATTGTCGTGTTCCCTCTTTTCCCACTCCCCAGCAACGGGGTTTTTTCATTTCCGGGATTTCTCGGAGGTGGGTTGCGTTGAATGAGTTAAATTCGACTTGGTTTAAAAATGCCTCTTTTTAAATTTAAAACGGAACATTATCCCGCCGTATAAAAAATTTATACAAATTTTCTATCGAATCTGTTAGTAGGTACGATTTTTTCCTTGGTGTAAATTTTCATGTTAAAAGCCATCCGGAGACCATGTTTGCTTCCCCGGTAGAGGGGGGATTATAAAAATGAAGAGACATAACTTAATACAATTTTTTTAAGAGAAACTATATTTACTTAATTCTAATTTGACAAATAAAATTAGAGGAGACAAGCCCAAATTAAAACGTATTTTTCCCGACACCAACTCGATCCTCTATCCAATTATTAAATAATCCTGTTATCTAATTTTATATCAAAATTTTCCCTTTTCCCGCCCGGCCCCTTGACCTAGAGAAATATAATCTATAACTTTATATATGAAGACTTATCCGCAATGCAGCTAATTTTGACGCTTATTTTTGGCCCCCAAAATTTCAAAACAAGTTTTGCCGCTATTGACAAATATTCCAATAAATTTTTTGAGCCTGCTCCCTATACTAGGTTTCCACGCACCCTTTTATAGTATTCCTTTTTTCTTTTAAATTTCTGTTTTTTGGGTATTTTTAAAGGTTTTTCCCTTTAATCGGGCGTCCAAAAAAGGGGTAGAACGAAGGCGCAAGCCAACCCCCAAGAAAAATGATTTACTTAAGGGTTCTAAAGCCCTTTAAATTACGTGTTACCTATTTCTAAATTTCTTCGCTTTCGAGTTTTATTTAAATTTTAATTTTTAAATCTTCATTTTAACTTTTTATAATTTCCAAATCTATTTTGATTTACGAATTTTTATTTTAAATTTTAATTTTATTTTCAAAATTTATTATTTATTTTCATTGCAATTTTAATTTAAATTTTATTTTTAAATTTAATTTTAAACTCTGACAAAAATTTTACCCCAATAACTGGGCCAACATTAATAATTACTGTTTAATTTGGCCCACCCACTTTTTCGTTACTTAAAATATTTATACACTTAAAACTTTTATTCTTCCCAGACCAATCAAACACTGCATAGGGAGCTGGTATTTGCCCCTTTCTTCAGCCTAAACAGTTGAAGTATATTTTCAAGTTTTTGGGGTAGCCCCTGAAATAAAATTTTTTTGAGCCCTTTTTCCCAAATATTAATCAATTTTACATATATTATTTATATATCACAATAAATTTTATTCCATCCCTACATCTGGCAAAAAACTCCCCCAAAATTTTTTATTTTAGGGCCCTTTACTGCCGTTTCCCTAACCAGATGCCTATTTGAAAAATACAACAACATATATATATACACATATTATAAATAAAACATTTTTTTTAATAAACCATTATAACAAATAACCAAAGGGAATTTTTCCTCTCAAAGGGCATACATCAAGTAAACAAAATTTTGAATACAAATGTTTTCTTCAGAAAAAAAATTTTTTAAAAAGTCAAAAGTTAAAAATTTAAAAGAACACCATTGAGTGTTTGACTTGGCTTATAACTTTAAACACCGCCCCCCTTCTTGCAAAATTCTTCCGACCATTGTTGGAAGATCATAAAAAAAGAAACAATCAACCCGATTTTTTTTTCGGTCTCCCCCCTTCACGTTCAAAAAAGGGGGTCATCACTCTTCATTCCCCTTTGGGTTTTACGAATTTCGTTGTAAGGCTTGTAATTTCCTTGTCGTCCTTTTTTGCCTTCCCACTGTGTTCTTGGCTGGTCGGGGGTTTTTTGCTCCGTCGGGGTTTAAAATTTAAAATCTTTTCATATGGAACTTCAGTTATTCTCTCCGTCTTTTTTTATCTCGGGAAAAGTACTAGATAATTTTTCTTTTTTTTAATTTCTAATTTTTATTTCTTTGCCACTTTTTTTGTGGTCCATTGTCCCCGATAACCCGATTTTAATACCTTGGTTATATTTAAACCTTTTTTTTATTTTACCCCTTTCTGAACTGGTAGTGATCTGACCAGTGATTTGTTTTATGGGGCCCTCTTTTTTTTATTGATTTGATTGGTTCCCAACCCTTTTCCCTAACCACGTTTCACCCCAGATTTTTCTTTTCCCCTATTTGACCTTTAACCCTTTGGGGTTTTTTTCCGAAGTACGAGTTTCCTGACTTGATCTTATATTTTGGGATACCTTTCCTATTCGACCTCGTCAATTTCCAACATATATTCTTATTTGATCTACGTTAACCCCTTTAACTTTTTTCCATTTCCATTCAATATTATTAAAATTCTTAACTTTTAGGGTCTATAAGGGCCCTCAAATTTTTGTTTAAATTTAGAAATACTTTGTTAGCAGCTGAACTTAAAATTTCAATAAACCCCAAACATTTACCTTATTTTTATGTCTTTCTACGTCATTATAATATTTTTTTCCCCCTTCCCGTTTAATTTTCGTACTTAGTTCTTCTTTAAAGCTTTTCTGTATATCTTGAATTTTGAATTTAGAGTTTTGATATCATAATAGTTTTTTAAATGGTGTAATCAATTTCGACCTAAAAAAACTCAGCCGGTTTTTTTGTTTCATTCACCGCCGTACGAATAGGAAGCAAAATCACGAAATTGATCCCAAGTACCCGGGTCTTTAAAGAATTTGCAATCATTTGTATATCCGATTAACTCTTTTTAGTCCGATTTGCTTGTGGTCGTATGCAACAGTTTTTACATGCCTTTGCCTAATCTTTTCCCTTTAAATGCTCAAAAAACTCGGTATAAATTGGGGACCATTATCACTTATTAATTTTATTGAGCCCATAACGCGATATAAAGTTATCAAAAAAAAATCCGCTATTTTGAATATTTTTTTAAAATATAATTTCGCCCATTTGCGAAAAGTCGGTTATAAAAATATGCGGGTTACGTCTTATTCTGATATAGAACCCGGGGCCAAAAATCTGTCATATCCATTGGATAAATTGATATAAAATTGGGGTTTTAAAACCCTGGAATTTTTTAAAATTTTAACCTTGGCCAAATATTGAGAAATTTTCAAAAAATTTTCCCTTTTAGGGTAAAACCCCGAAATTTTTATGATCGTTTAAATCTCCCACGGTCCCCACTTTTTGTTGTATGAAATTCTCTATTTTTTATTTAAAGATTTTAATGTTTCCCCTTTTCCCCTTACTTTGGGGTTTCGGTAAAAAAAAAAACCTTAAATTAAAAGGAAATTAAATTTTTCAATTTATTAACCAAACCCGGGTTTTCCAAAATTTAATTGCCAATTTTCTTTTTTTCCTTTTTTAATTTTTCCCATAATCCAAAATTTTTTTTGGCAAAAAATTTTACACCTTATATTATTCCATGGTTTTCTTTAAATGATACCAACCATTTCTGACCCTTTAATAATTTTCCCCTTTATTTACCCTTTTATTCCCCAGGATTTTAATTTTTAAGATTTCATAAAATCTAATAGATTCTTTCCCTTTAAAATTATATAAATACATGGGATTCTAAATCTTTAAAATGAAAAGCAATTTTTTTTGAATTGTTGATCCTAATTTTCAAATTTTTAAACCCCTTTTTGGGTTTCGCCCCGTTGATTATCCGGATTTTTTTAGTTTATAAAAAAATATTTTTCTTTCTTTTCCCATATAAGTTTTAAATTTTCCTGTCCCCTTAATTTTAAAATTTTTTTTAAAAATTGGCCTGGTTTAGGGGCTATTTGGAAAATTAATTTTTCTCCCCTTTTTCGAACCTCAGGTTACATTACTTTTTACAATATTTTCTCCCTTTTTTCCCACCCTGATTGAAAATATCCTGAACCAAAATTTTAGGTCCCCTTTTTTTATCATTTCGCTTTTCGTTTTTTAAAAACCCCATTTTTGAATCTTTTACCAATTTTAAACCCATTCTCTCGCCCCCATTTTTTGCGGTTCTAAACTCACTGTTTTTTTTTTTATTTCCGAATTCCTCCCGTTTCTCCAAAGCCCCAAAATTTAACCTATGCCATTTTCCTGTCTTTCACATTATGGTTCTGAATTTTAAACCCTTTGAATTTGGGAAAAATACTTTTGAATTTACCAAATTCAAAATTTATCGTTTTTGTGGATTTCGATCCCCCAAAAGCCTGTCCCGGGTTGATGAAAAAAAAGACCAAAGTCGTTGGGACATTCTAATTCTAAATTTCCTTTTTGGGGAACAAAACAAAATAGTGCCCTCCTATTTTTTCCCCTTTGTGCTAAAACCAATTTTGAGTTCTTTTTTTTTTTTGACCGGGGAAAAGCCTTCGCAAATTTCAGTTTTGAGCTGGGCAAAACCGCACCCAAAAACCCAAAATCAAAACCCAATCTTGACCCCTTTCCCCTGAGATGATTTTTAGAAGAACTTTGGTTTTAAAGTTGTATATTGTTACGATGCACTGATAAACCGCAACATTCTCCACCCAAAAGTACATTTTAGGTAGAAGTTTTTCCCACCCTTTCCCCCAACCCCAGAATTAAATACGTTCGTTTGAGAATAGCCACCGATGACCATGTTTCCGGTTCCGCGTAAGCTGAGGTGTGGGATTACCCAAAAAAAAACAATTTTAAAACTTTTTTAAGAAAACTTATATTACTTGATTCTAATTTGACAAATATAAAGGGAGAGTCAAGCCCAAATTTTATTTAAGTCGATCACGAAACCTATCCTTATTCAATTACCCAAATAACTTTACATACTTATATCAAATATTCCCTTTTTCCAGTTCGCCCCTTTGACCTAAAATATAATTTTTAAACTTATATTAAGTTTCTTGACCCCAAAATAGCAAATTTTGACGCCTTGGTCCGCGATTTCACACTAAACTTTGTACGCTATTGATCAGAATGATTCCAACTACAATTCTGAGTTACGCTTAAACTGGGTTTCCCCCATCCTTTTTTTTAGTATATCTCATTTACATGTTACATTCGTTTTTTTTTGGTATTGGGGTTTGGGGTTTTGCCTTAAAAATGCCGTCCAAAAGAAATGGGTATGAATAGAAAAGGGGAGAGGTACAATGTACTTGGGATATACACCCCTTCCCTTTAAACACGGAGAGAAAATGCTAATTTCCGGGAAACCAATAGAATTGAAAAGGATGCAATTGCTGCAGAGGTAGATGGGGAAAAAGGGAACAGCCAATCGTGCTTTCAAGTCAAAAATATGCAAAAAGGGAGCTTTTAAGAAGCCCGCTTTATGAAAGGGGTTTCGAAGTTTATTTGTGCGTGAAGGTGTTTGTTTTTTTAAAAATTTTTTTTTCAAGACATGCGTATTTCTATGACTTCCAGAAAACGAATGGAAGATATTTTTATTTTTCGCATAAAATCATGGACTAATTTCGAATTGTGACTAGCGGTCAAATCATGTTGAAATGTTTCCATGAATGAAACCATCTTACTTCATAATATTTCTATAGATATGACAGAATTCATTTGATTTGAAGCTTTCAGTGTCTCTCATTTGTTGTAAAAAAAACCCAAAACATCTGTTAAAAAGGGAGTTCTACATTCTGTTGGATATGATCTGGTAACAAAGTTTCAACTTCACTTCGTCAAACTACACTTGATTTGTATCCCTGCACAAATAAATATTTCATACTGAAAACCCCCTTTTTCCCAGCTTTAAACAGTCCAATCGGCTTTTGACTATGCTAAACGTTTTTTCATCTTTTTCGAGTTAGAAATAGTTTTTTCCCCCCGTCTTTTTGCCCCTTTAAAGGGATTTTCAAAACCTTTCCCCTACATTAGGTACCCTTCAACACCATTATCCCAAAAATCCTTTAAAGGGTTTTTTTTCTTTTTAGTATTTATTTTGCTATTTTCTATTAAAATTTTATCAACTTGGGGTAATTTTCCGCCCCGTAACACTTTTTTTTTCTTAGAGACGATGATCCGAATCTTGAAAAATTCTTAAAATTTGAAACACTTAATTTGGTCACACTAACTGCCATAGCTATATTTTACAGTCATAGAAATGGTTTTTTAAGAGGATTTTTTTTAGAAAGTTCGGGGTAATATCCATCTTAGAACAAGTAAAACAGGTTTTTGGGAAACCAAAATTTAAATTACCAACTGCCCCCACTGTAAATAAAATTGAGCTCCCATAAATAAAACGAATAAATTATAGTCAAAATCGATCTGTCACACTACCTAAAGGGAGATATAACGGGTTTAGAGGGGTTCAAACATCACTATTAATCACAAAACCAACTAAAACAAAAAAAACATGTTTCCCCCAATTAATTCGAACAGTATAGTAAAATTTGAAAAGATTTAATAAATTTTTAATAAGTTGAAAGGGGGACCCCCCTTTTTTAAAATTTTAAAAGAATTTTGTTTTGGTTTAAAAAAAAATAGAAGACCTTCAAAAAAAAACTGTGTATAACAACATACGATCCCCCAGTATGGTAAAAAAAACTTTGGGATTTATATGTTTTTTAGGAAAAAATAGTTTATTTTTCTCTTTTGAATTTCACCAGAAAAATTAGGGGAATTTTTAAAAAAAATTTTTTTCTTTGTAATGTTATTTGTAAAAAAATAAAAAAATTTTACCGCAAAGAGTTTTTTATAAACGCCAATTTCCCCAAATTTTTTGGGGAAAATTAAATGCCTTCCCTCGGGATTTTGAAATAAACGGCGATGGTTGGTTTTCGGTCCCCCTTAATCGTTTTTGTAACGTTATTAGAAGAAAAGCTTTTTTAAATTGAAAAGACCATTTTTTAAATGAATTACCCAATGTACATTGGTTAAATGATTTAATGTTTTTATGTGACATCACTCACAAAATTTTAATGTACTGAATAAAAAATTCGGGCCAAAGGGGCCCAAAAGTTTTAACGATGTTTGGTTTTTAAAATATTTATGGCGGAACTTGAAAATCTTTACTAAGGATTTGGGAAAAGAAAAACATGAAATGTTTTTTCCCCCAAGTACTGGATTTTCAAGACACTAATTTTTTAAAAACCTTTTTAAATTTGACTTGGGGGGTTTCCCCCAAAATTTTCTGAAGGAAAATTTTGTGAAAGTAGTGCAGGTAATATTGATCCACAGTAAAATAAAGTATATGAGAACCTTTACTAAATAATTTTATATCAATGAAAAAACTAGTTAATGTTTTTTTAATGATGTTTAGGTCCAATATAAGTGTGAAAAATTTTCTAAAATGAATTTGTAAAATCTTCAAATTGAAATAGACTTGACAGAATTTAAACTGGGAAATGCTTTAAAACTAATGAATACGGAATACAAACCAAATTTTTAAAAATCCTCTGAAAGTAAACAACAACAGATTTCTCATTAAATACTTTATATCGTTTGTTCATTTTTTTATATATATATATATTTTAATTTGTTTTTTTGTATAATATGTAATTTTCATTACTCCTTGTTCATTAAAACACTTTTCAATTTCCCCAAACACTTAAAATTTTAACCCCACAAAAAATTTTAAATTGTCAAACCAGGGCCCATTTTACCCTTTAAAACCAATTAAATTTTTAAAAGATGTTTAGTTTTAAAATACTCATTTAAAAAATTTTTAAACTTAACTATGGTGCAAAAAAGGCATTAGTAACCCATGGGGCTAGTACTAAAAAATATGAACAAAATTTGACCCACGTCTCAAAAAGGTTCACCCTCCCTGTTCTAGATATTCAGAGATCTTCATGAAAAGGAGCAAGAAGTGACAAAATAGGTGAAATACTTGGCTCTAAGCTACTCCAAAGGCATTGTTGAAGAACAATTTGCGCAAGAGTGTTAACATTTAAAATTGTATATGAAGGTGGAAAACTAACAAGATAAATCTCTTTCTACATCAAGAAAAACAAGTTGGAAAATACCTTCCAATGTCCCTAGTCACAATAATAATTTACTTGACTATTCCTGAGACAAACTGTACAGCAGAAAGAAGCTTTTATGCCCTTAAGAGAGTAGACTGAAATAAGATCTACTATGGAAAATGAAAAGTTTAGCAGTTTGATGTTGCTACGCACTCGAAATGTTATTACAATTGAAATTAATTCCAATGATGTCATTAATTGTTTTACAATGACCAAATCTCAAAGAAAACCTCTGCTGTATAAGAACAATGACAGCGACTTAACGAAGAATAAGGATGTCGAAAAGTAAAAGAAAATAAAGAGATAAATGTGATGAAAAAGATGATAATTAACAATTTGAAAACAATGCATATTATATTGTATACTCCATACTGTAATTGCAAACTATTTTATTTTTAGTGTACTAATATATAAAAGGGGAAGGTGGCTCGGGATGCTATAAGGTAAGAAATGAACAAGAGTGACCAAACTCTTCTTATCTTACGTTGCCCCTCTGGGACACGGCGGGTCCATAGTTGGTGGATAATGAAAAGACAACAAAATCAAAGAAAGTTAAAGAATTAGAGAGCAATGATTCCCAAAGGGGTCTATGTGACCCCCCAGAGTTCTACGTAAGCGAAAAAATAATTTGGGGTCCATGGGGTGTAAATAGGGTTCTATGATAGTGGCTCTCATTATAAACCAGATCGTGACTTTTTAATCTTAAAAGAACATTTAATCAAGTGGAAACCATATTTTGCCCATTTAACAGATTAATGTTCCCCAATTGAATGAGGCTAATTTGCAGTTTTAAGGTGACAGCATACATTTTATTAAAACAAGGAATATTTCACGTTTCTTTCAAGAATTAAGTTAAAGCAGTATAACATTGAAGATCGCGAATTTTCTCAGTTTGTCACAAACGATCAATCAGGACGTTTTAATCAACGTTCAGCATTTAAATGTCCCTTTTTCAGATTTTGAAAATAGGTTTGAGAATGGTTTGACTACGGTGTGTATTATTATAGTTACAATTAATCCATAGGGTCACATTGAAAAAATTCATATTACAATAGGAACTGATCGGCATAAGCACTAATGAAGACCTTAAAGTAAAGCTTAGAAACAGATGTAAGGCAATTTTGGCTTTAAAAAGACATACCTGTTAAGGAATATCGTAAGAAAGTTAATTGCTTTTCCTAGTGAGGAGTTTCAGCACGGTTGCCAATCTCCAAAACAACAAAAGAAAGAAGAAAAGGAAGGGGAGGAAAGTAATCATTACTAACAGAAGAGATGTAGGGTTAAACCAGAAAAGATTGATTCCAAACGTTGAAAATTTGTTATTGAAATACCAGATTCATCCCTCCCATTAAAAACATTTGTTTGTTGCTATGTTATTTTATGAATGAATTAAATTTTAATCTAATTAACTAACATGTGCTTCTTAAGTTTTGAATACTTCATTTCAATACAGCGTTAAATTTAATTTGTTTAAAGTAAGCTGCTCTAAACTAGTTGTCAAAAAGACATTTTAAGTTGATAAATTCGTAAAAATTCAATATTAGCTATGCAGGGGCCTACCCCCAACCAAAAAACATGGCAGGGAGTCCATGAGGCAAAAATGTTTGGGAGCCTATGAGTTAGGGAACCTATAAGTTAGGTATAAGGGAAAATCCGTCCCAAGCCAAAACTGGCAAGGTGAAAACTGAGGGAGAGGGATCCTCTGAAAATAGGAGGCGGGGGGACATAACAATTTGAAGCGCGTAGGTTAAAAAAGGCCCTGAGTACATACAGCATTTTAGTAATTTTTTACTCTATTTTGAATATCTTTTTATAGTAAATAAAAACTTTTAAATTAATTTATATTTGAGCGCATTGTTATTAATACATGTAACAAAAGTTTGTATACATTTCTGAATCAAAACAATACTAATCTTTAAAAAAATATTTGAATTTATATCATTTTTAAAGGAATTTTTAATAAGCATTCAGAGTTTCTTTTACTATGAATTTGTATAATGTTATCCCAAAAATCATACTAACTTTTGTTGTAAATATAATATATATTTGGACATATTTTATAAATCATGTGTATACGTCAATTATTGTAAGAGGAGTGGCATTTTAAAATCATTTTAAGAATATTTATAAATTTTTTGTTTTAAATTAAAAGGTAACATCCTGTGTTTTACTTAATACATACACACAGGTTACCAGCAAAAATATAAAAACCATTAAATCAAAGATTTTTAAAGATCGTGCCCTCTGAAATTAGCAAAAGACAATCTTTTAAAAGGTCTGTGGGTAAGCAAGATATTAAAACAACTGATGGTTTAGAAGAATTAAAAAGAAAAAAATCTTTCTCAATTTTTTCTTTTTACTTAACATTCTGAAATCAATGAGTTCTATATTAACATTGGATAATCGCGTTGAGATTTGAAAGTTCCCTAATCACAAATGACATCAAAATGAAAAAAACAAACATAACTTTCAGAAATTAAATATTTTAATATATCAAGAGTTTTTTAAAAATTATTTACACGTTTGGGACTGAGAATTTTTGTCTAAATCGTGACAAAAAGTATCAAACTCGTAACTCTAAATCTTTTTTAATCTAGATTTCTAATTACTCCAGAGAATTACCATTACAAATCATAAAACAATATACACATTATATTATAAAAATGTCTAATTAACACTTTAAGTGTTATAAGAGGTAAAGTGGAAAAATAGCGCAACATAACAAAAAATGTGCTCATGGCATCTGGCATTTTTATTTAATTGAAGGAAGTAAAGTTTGTACCAGAACATTGCTTAATAGAAGGATAAAATAGTTGACTTTTTAAATTGAAATAAATATGTAGCAAGAAAATATTCAGACTTTATATAATGTTTGTTACAACACTTTTACATTTCATTCCCAAAGTTATATTTTAAAATAGTTCATGTTTTAAGAAGTGCACGATAAAATCCTTAAAAGAGCATAATATAAAAAAATCACATTTTGATCAAGATTAATAGTCTTGATTGTAGAAAGCCATTTTATCATTTATAAAATGTTGAATATTTAGTAAAACATTAAGCCAATAATAAAATGTTCCTTTTGAAATATTTTAATAGGTAAATGAAATGCGGGCCACCTTATCAAATATACTCAGATCGAACCAAAAATATTAAATAACGAGTCCTAAACTAAATTTTAGATGGAATAAAAGTATTTTTTCTCTGGAGGAAACTAAGTCCTTATGTTACCATTGCATTCTATTCTAATGAAAAATTTAAATATGTTTTCAAATTTAAGGATTAAATTCTCTTTCAAATGAATTCCATTTGACGAAAAATGAAAATTCATAATAGTAAAATCTTAATGCGTCCGACCACTTATCTCTTTTTCCATTAGACTCTTCATCATTTCAAATATTTCTATAGAAACTTATTGTCCAACATTTAATTATTCAATTATTTACTGATAATAATATTGTTTCATTCATAAGGTAGATTTTATTGATTACTTTTGATTCCATACTCTTTAGGAAGTCGATTTTAAAAATGTGCTTCGTAACTTGTTAATCCTTTAATGGTCTGTCCTCCTACAGGAAGACTTTACTTAGTGCTTCTAATTGATTTCTCGAAAGTATCGAATTAAACAAAACCGTACTGAGCGAAACATTTCAATAGAAAAAAGATTGTTATCTATTTGCATTATTATTTTAATGGGAACATTTCGGCACAAAATCTTTTCAAATCGCCTTATATAAGTGTGTGTGAATCAATCAATAATATAATTGAAGTTTATTATTCAAATTGTAAGGCCGTGGGTGATGCCTTACTTCTAAGTTATCCTCGTTACCTAGGGGTGTGGGTGTGAATGAAGATCCAGACGTTGCCATAATCTTAATATCTCTTTATTAAGATCTTAACTTAAACACTATACAATGATAATATTTATATTTTAACTTAGAGGATCTGAGGTGAAGAAACACACAATACGTATTACCAAATAAGTGCAACCTAATCAGTATATTTAACTTTACCGCCTATTCCTAATCTCAGTATATACGCAGTTCCTAATATTAATTTGAATGATCCTACTTCTATATCCTAGGTAAGCAGTAACACTCTCGAATCCTCAATGTCGTTCCTTTATCTCGCGTGGAATGGTATCCACCTTGACTTGAACGCACTGTCACGGATAGCTGAACACTGGAATATCGACTTACGCGTTTAAAATCAGACTAGCATAATAACTTCCCAAAAGGCCACACCGCTTACGCTAAACTTCTGCTATTTAAAAGGTTCCTAATTTGCATAATCACGCTTCGCTTCTGGATTTGGTTGGAAAGAATTTGCCTTTTTTGGCCCCAAAGAACCCAAGAGAATAAATAATAGAAAGCGCGATGAGCCCGTCACAAAATTGCTAACAGTACTAAAGCGGTGTTCGCTAAAAGCGAGGCACATTCCTGTCTACATGTGTGTGTATATATGTAACAATTTTATTTAAATTTTCTTTCGATGCATTTTTTTTTAAATTCATAATGATCTTAAGCCCTCCAAGACTTGGTGTGATAATTATTTTTAATTTAACGGGAAATAACCACAATTTTATCTACTAAAAACACGTTGGCACATATAAAAAATAATGAGATACTGCATCATCAGCGTTTTCTGATCTATCCCAAGTGTTTATCGGAAATCATTTGATTTTAAAAGCTTCTGGTTGACAAAACTTATAAAAGACTCCAGAGCCAAAAAAGGACGCTTATGTGAACTGTTCTTTCAGCTGCAGTGTTTGTGTCCGCTTTATCTGTTTGTTCGTCAGTAAAATGTGGATAACAAGACACCTCAATCCTTGAACGACTGCAACAAATTAATTGATTCCACCACTAAAATGTCTTAATTCCAGTGAAATGTAATACATTATTTATTTAGAATATTTATGTTTGTTTGTAAGTAGATCATTTTTCAAGCTTTGAGCTTGTATTTCGATCCCGAATTCTGGAAATATCTGGATCATTGTTGTTTTTGATTCGAGCATTGATCTAAAGATTTTCACGTTTTTCTTAGTGTGCAATATTTCATTAACAAAAGATTCAGAACATCAATCCAGTATGTTTCAAAAATTATCGTAGCAACTGAAAATATCAACTTACAAGTAACATTATTGTCCAGTGACTATTATGGAGTCTTTGATCGTGAGTAGCTGCAATTTCATCATCCATCCTTCAAGCCGTGGTGTAATAAATGACTGTGATACAATTCAAGCATCAAAATATGGTTGTGAGAGCCGCCACTAGATGGTGCCATCATGAAATGCTCTCACATTCGGGGACTTGCCGTGTCTGTAAAGGCTTGCCTGCCAATATAGCCCATTAGAAAAAAGAAAAGATTTCGAAAGTTACCCATCACACTCAAGTGGCGGAAGGCTCTGCCAAAAATAAGACAATCCCATTCAAAAAATGTGATGCTGAAACAGGATATATCATCGTCGGGACTACATCCAGATCAACAATATTCGAATTTCTCAAAATTTCACTGTAAAGAAGGTTATTGAAATAAAAATATTGAGTAAGAGTTTATAAGCGATTCTTTAAAAGAGGATCTATATCAGTAGTGTTAAAATATTTGAAAAGAAAAATGTTTACCATTTATTATTTTTTATTAAATTAGAACAAGTAGAGGAAAATAAAAATAGGAAATGTTGCTATTTTTTAAATGTGCTTTTCAAACTTTTCGCATGCACAATAAATATTTTGAATTTACAGATTTTAATTTTTTTTTCTCGCTCCTCGTATCCCAAATTTCACAGTAAGATCAGTAGCTTTCTGACATTTGTTAAATAGTTACACAATATTGACAAAAAATAGCGATATTTCTCCATTTTTCAAAACTAAGTGCGATACGAGAGATATTTTTTTCTTTTCATGTTCTGCCTCTCTACTTAGCTAGACGAAAGGCAACTTTTTTATCGTATAGCGATCAAAAAATAAAACTAATTAAAAAAAGAAGGAAACCCACCCACCGTTGTAATTGGTAATGGCTAAAGGATTTGTCGTAAGGAATAGTGCGATTTGCAGGGATTTCGGTACGTTCGGATAATGCACAATATCAAGTTTGGCTGCATGATTATCTCATATCGTTGAGCCTTAATTAAAACATAAGGGTAAAGGCTAATTTGTAATATTTCAGCAGAGTCAGATTTAAAGAGAAGTCGTACGAACGCACTTATCCGCGATATACGCTGAGTGAGCGAGTGTTTAAGGTCACACTATAATCCCAGGTCCACTAGGGATATTGGCAGAATGCCCAAGGGATTCCAGCTCACCCAAAAAAGGTTTAAGCTATACAAACCGATCCCCTGGGAAACTACCATCCCGTTTCTAGTCTTTATTGAACAAAATGAAAGTTTACGTTTATAACAGCAGTGCACAGTAAAATAACATAATACAAATTAAAGTACGATATTCATACGGAGTTCACATAATACAATTATACAAAGTAAAAATAATAAAAAGAAAATATAAAGTGTGAAAAAGAAGGGAAAAAAATATACATTATCCCTTTAAGACCAACCGAATAATCATGCAGGTTAGATATTCATACGTTTTTGCTTCTGGAATTGTGTAGTTTGTAATAAATCCCGAATCTAACGATTGAGCGGGTTTGCAGAAAATGTAAAGTATCACTTTTTATCAACATACTATGGCTGCAGTCCATGTTTTACTTTCAGCTGGTAAATCTAGCTTTGTTTTCAAATACAACAAAAACACGTCTTCTTTTTATCTGTCGTAAAAAGGTAATTATCATATATTTCTAATTGCTTACATACAAATTTTTGTATTAATGCTTAAATAATTGTAAAATAGAAAAAAATATTAAATATACTCTTTTAATGTTGCTTGTAAAACTCGGGATTTCGTTACCCGCCCGATCGTGGGTTGGGCGTTTACTTCGGTCACTGCAGCTATAAAGGTAAGTTCTTGCCATGTGAGTTTTCTTTTCTGTTTGAATAATGTTGATAGAAGTCTAAATAAAAACAAAATATATTGTTATATACTTAAAACCATATTTCTCTTTGGGTTTGCCATGGACGAGTCCCTTTTTTCTTTCTCTGGCTCTTTTTTGAAATTATTTTTTCTTTCACACATTTGATGAGGATAATAGCATTTTCATCCTTTATACAGATATCTGCATCCACATATCTTTCCCCTCACCCCAAAAAATCTGGGTTTTCCGGTGGGAGTTAGTATGGTGTGGTTTAAATATTTAATTTTTTTAATAATAAAATTTTCTGATACATTTTATTATTTTTCATGGAATACTGTGCTAACTTTTAACCAAAAACTTTTTAAAGTGTCTAAAAGGAGAATTCTCACACAAGAAGAAATTTTGCGATTTATGAATAAATCTGTTTGAACTTAGTGATCTCTCGGATGATGCAATGCTGCGAACAAAACATATGAATCACGTATACTGGATGGAGAATCAAGTTCAGATGAGAGCAATGAAGAAAAACATGGAAATATTTTAAATGGAAAGACAATTTTGGATCATTCTTTACCATAAGAGTCTTTTGAACATATTCATTTCATTAGTTTAGCTGTTGCAAATTCTTAGTTTCTGTGCAAACATGATGCAATATCAAATAAAATTCCTCCAAAAATCAAAATGGAAATTAAAATTTAAGTTAGAGATAGTTAAAGCGCATGTTAGCAGCCTCTCCACCTACTAACAAAAGTATTTTAACTGATGATGAAGATAACAGTGTTGTAATTCCACTCGCAAAAAGATCGAAGTGTTGTAATTCACGTGTTATACATGTCATGTCTTATCCTGGCCATTCCAGGATAAAATGCTTGACATGTATAGCCATTTTCGATATGTTGATGACACTTCTCACACAGGTGCAGATTTGAAAACTACGAAGTAGTTCGAAAACATGTTGTGAAAAATGTAAAGTTTATTTATACTTGCCAAAAACAAAGCATATTTTAAAGATTTCCACCATAAATAAATAATGAGTTAATAAAATAAAAGAATTAATCATATATACATCAATAATTTCTTTATTTATAGCCATTTTAGTTGAATTAAGATCGTTTCTTCTATCAACTTAGAGCTAAAAATGTATATATATAACTCGTAAAAATTTCATATGTGACCTGTTTCACGGATAAAGCCCAACCCGCACAGTCTTGCGGGTACAGTCTACGTTCCGGGGGGGGGGATTTTTTTATTATTTTCCCAGTGTCATTGGGGTCCATATAATATTAATAACCATAAGAATTTAATATTTAAAGATAAAAATAATTCGAGTCTTAAAGGGTTATTCCAGCATTCTTATACTAGGTAAAAAAAGCTATCCAATACAAATGTAACGTGTACCCCCCCTTCCCTAAAAAAGAAACATTTTAAAAAGAAAATGAAAAAAAAAATGTTTTTCAATTCATTTTTTCAGTTGACGACACCACTTTCTGTTGATACTTTTTCCTCTTAATTTGTCTTAGTTTTTAAAAAATGAATCAGCATCGGGAGGAGGAGGATTCATTTAAGACCCCCTCTCCCTTGCTTGGTACTCATTTATCGACACACAGAAGGGATGAAAGGCTGAGTCAACCTTGCCTAGCCCGGGGTTTGGACCAGTGGCGTGGAAGCGAGATGCACTAACCACTCAGCCATTGGGCTTATATATATGTCAGAAGAGGAAATTAAAAAAAAAATAATATAATAAATGAGACCAAAGTACAAACTTAGATTTTATTGTTAATCACTTCAGTTAATTTTGAACGATATTTTGATTTTGTTTTGTTAGTAATACTAAATAATTATTCACAAACGTATGTTGATTAAAATCTACAACAATATCTGACAGCCAAATCGTGTAAATTTGAAAATTGCTTGTTAGTACAAATTTCTAAAATTCAATATAATTCCTTATATTTACTGTGTAGAACAGGAGTGGGCAGACTTTTCCAGGGTACGGGCAACTCCTAATTTTTCAAGGTGTTGTGGTCCACCCAGGGGCGTAACGGAGAATATTAGTCCCCCTCACCCCTGAAAAGTCAGGTTTCGGACCCAAGCCCTATTATGTACTTGGCGTCAATACGATTTTCTTGTAAAATAACCTCCAAATATCGAAGTACATTTTCTATTTAACGAACTTTTTCTCTGGGATTCGATATATTTTCTCGATATTTTTAAAATATTTCTAGACCTTCGTATGATGAAATGATTATTAGGTCTTAAGACAAAAGGTGGTCACCCTAAAATGCCTTGGTGGTTCACTGGGTGATCGTGATCGACTTAATGCCCACCCCGGGTGTAGAACAATAATTTTGATTTGGCCTTCAGGTGAATAAAAATTAACGTTTTGCAGAGAAATTGGAAAAAGATTTGTGAAAAGATCAGCCTAGCACTGGAAATCATCAAACCTAGCACTGGAAAGAATCCTGCAAAAATGGATATGAAATTTTTAAATCTACCATAGCTTGGAACATTATATTTTCGTTAGATAGTTCTTGCATTTTGTGAAGTATGTTAATTATCTTTCTCCCAAATTGAGACAAAAAAAATAAAGTTTGTTTTCAAATGAAGATATATGACCTACTAGGTAGGAAAAATACATTCTTTTATCTGTAATTTTAAATTTTATGTCCCATAATATCAGTAAGAAAAGCTAAAATCCCACACAGCCAATCTTCATTCTACAACAAAAGCCCTCACTGGGAGGTTCAGTGTTTTCTTCTAGATATTTCAAAATACGCTCCCTCAAATTCCAAAATCTCGTGAGACAAAAAAGCTTTGGAAAGCAAGCTCTCACAGTAATGCCGGTGCATTCATTCTCTGTGCGATAAATTTCTATTGTAACTCATTTAAGTGTATTTAAAATAAATTTTTTTGGGTTTTTGTTTGCTTAAACAACCTCATTTTTATAAAATTGTTGAAAAAATATTATCTTTTTAATTTTTTCGATTAAGTTTTCGCGTGCTATTGTTACAAACTCTACCGTGCACACTTTGACAAGCGTGCCGCGGGTTGGCCACCCGTGAACTAGATAAACAAAACTATGTATTTTAAAGAAATTATGTTACTGTTATAGTTTACTTGCAGTAAAAATCAAATAAGAAATATTTTTTTTCTTTCTCTCTCTCCAAGTAAGTTATATTAATCTAACCGGAACCTGTGCGTGGCACTTGTTGAGGAAAACATGACGTTAACCATTTCAAATTTCATTAAATACTAGTTAAATATGATAAATTAATCAAAACATAATTAAATATTTCTTTGCTATAATTGATATTCTAAAAAAAGGGAAATATATTCTAAATAAAAGGGACCACACACACACACACAAAATGATTTTTTAGGTACGCTCCGACTTTAACGCTCCGATTAACAGATCGATTGAAAGCGTAGGCGTGGTTGCTATGGGAACGGGCATTTAATCCCACTGTGCACAGCTTGGTTTCAGAAATCTGCTTCGTCTATTTTTAAAGTATCAGGAGCAAGTACGAAGTTGACAGAGAATAGACATGATTTTCGAAGAGTACGAGGAGGAAGGCGTTCTTAATTTATACATATACAGTCGGACCTCTATATAACGAAGTCGCTAAATCCCGGAAAAAGTTCGTTATATAGTTCATCTTTTAATATATTTTATATATAAACTACTTAAAACAAATTTTAAATTCATAAACACTATATATTAAAAAAAAGTAATTATTTCCACACCTTTTTTTTAAATTAATGTATGTTCATTTTACATATCTTACCCATCAAAAAAGAAAGAAAGAAATAAAATCTGCAAGGTAAACAAGAAAAAAGAATGTCGAAGAATTCACTGTATTTTCAACATTATCAACATTAAGAAAATCATTTTATATACTAAAATTAATTAATTTTAAGGACATTTTATAATTTAAAGCATACAAGTAATATTAAACATACATTATTTTATAATTAGAACACGGAGACACGGAACAACTCCACAGAGGGTTTAAGAGGATATCGAAGATGTTTCTAGTAAACTGGGCAGTGGGGGTTAAAGATTGACCTTCTTGGATGAAACATCCAGAACTCTATTGCTCTTAGCGAGTTAGGATCTAATAAAACCAGTTCAAAATTTATGACTACCATAAAATGTGTTAAAGAGAGAATAACTTGAAATTTTTTTTCAGAAATACTTTAAAAAAAGGGAGAATAAAAATTGAATCGAAAAGAAAAAATTCGTGATTTAGAAAATGCACTTCGCTATAGAGAGGTTATTTTACGAAGAAAATCGTGAAATGTTCAAGGTTCCAGGAAAAAGTTCGCTAGATAGAAGAATTCGCAATATAGAGGTTCGACTGTAGTTATAAGTTATTAATAAAAATGAAAATGTACGATTAATAAGAATTATAGACAATTATTTCAACTGTGCCATTTAACTATTCATACTTCAATAATTTAAGCAGCTTCCTTGTTTATGTATTTTTAACTATATTGGAATTCAAATGACTAACCACGTTCGAAACAGTGATTTTGAGGAAATGTATAAATAAATATTGTTTTGATATTTAGTGTCATTTGAATAAAAATATGTTCACAAAATTGTTTTAAGGACTCAGGACATCATACACATTCAAAAAATCGATTTTTCAATTTTAGTATTAAAAACTAGTGCATATTTTTCTGAATCTAAAAATGTATAACACTTATATGTCCGTTGATAAAATAACCTTGAAATATGAAAAAATTGACAAAAATATAAACAAACGTTTACAAATGTTTAGTTTTTTCACTTTTTCACCGAAGCATAATTTTTTGCTTTTAGATATATTTTTTTAAAAAAAACTATTGTACTATATGGTACCAGATTTCTTATACTTCTATACAGAATGCCTGTGCATATAGTGAACCTGTTTCTTTTTTAGTTGAAAAGTACATAGTTTTTAAAAAATAGTTTTATATATAAAAAAGGGGAAATAAAAATTTTCAAAATTACAAAGTTTTATAATTTTTGTAAAGAAATTATCTCAACATTTTACTAAAAAGCTGGCTCACACTCTATTTTGTGTATTGTTTTATACATGTGCAAAAACTATTTCACATATTTAAGAGATACTTTTTTAAAAAAAATAGTACCCATAAACATAAGCATGTATTAGGAAAGCTCAAAAATTATATCCAACAACAAAAAAAATTTTCTGTTTAATTTAACTAAAAAATATTTTTTTATTTCTACAGAATGATTAAAATACCTTTATTAAGACCACAAAAAAATCTAAACTCTATTGGGAATTTTTAAAGATATATGTCCCATAAACAGTCTTATTTTTGGCATTTTTACTCTTTCAAGTACATGTCCTGATACCCTTAAGAATATTATTACGAGGATAAAAATTATTTAAATGCAATTTTTTGATGAAAAACAAAGAAGAAAAAATTATATATTTTCAAAACATTTTCTTTTGGGAAAACTGTTTCTATTATATTATTTTACCTATACTTAGCTAAGACTTTTGTACAGAAACTGAACTAGGATTTTTAAAATTTGTAATATAGAAGCGGATTTATTTGTATTTTATAATATGCTAGAGAGAGAGTAGAGAAATTTTTACAAAAACACATCGGTTATTATATCAGTTGATCTTTACCCTGAAAATGATGGAATTTTTACAAAATTTCTAGTTCAGGCTTTGTCAATAAGTCCCATCCATATATAGACAAAATATTGTAGTAGAAGCAATTTTTTTAAAAGGAGAATCTTTTGAAAATACACCCAACTCCTTTTTTTTTACAAGATTTTGAAATAACACGTTTCACCAACATATTTTATTATTATTATTATATGAAAGAGGCTGAGTCTACCTTGACGAGCCCGGGAATTCCGAATTTTATAATCAGTTTCTTTTTTAATTTTGTTGTACTTCAACTTGAACACAGCATTTCATTCTTCAGCAGTAGCGTAGTTAGGTATCCTGAGGCCCTGGAGCAAAAAGAAAAATGAGGGCCCTATTTTGGTTGAATTTTATCCAGTAAAAAAGTAAAAATATATGAATATTTTAAAAATACAAAGCTACTTTATAACATCGACTGTTTATTGTCCTATGCAGATATATAATATATTGAATATATTGAAATATATTGAAAGTTTTATTATAACGCATTATCTAGTTAAAAAAAGTTTACTTAAATATCATAATAAAGTTATTTTTCTACATAATTTAAAAAATGGACAATTTTTAGCATGTAACGTATACATATTGATATTTATTATTGATCAATAATTTCATATTCAAGTTGCTTCGGAGAACAAATTAATAAGCGATCAGTTTTTATCTATTGCCATAAGCCACATTTTGATTCTTTAATAACCCGTTCTCAGAAGCAACTACAAGGAAATGTGCTTTAATGAAAAAAAGATTAAAATTTCAAGGACATTATAATAATTTAAGGCTATAAATACACAGTGAGCCACTAGAATTAACTATTTGGCAATAGAAATAACTATTTCATATTTAAAAAATAGTATTTAGTTTAAAAAAAAATTAAATATATTTATTCCAAAAAAATATTATCTTGACTAATGTTTTAATAACGAAAGACAGTCTTTACATTAATAGCTGTCATTTGTGGAAGATAAATTCATTTAATTCATTATTACGATCAATTGTTTCAGTAAATATATATTCTTGATCAGAAATCCCTTGTTTCTTAAAAAAATCTAAGTTTTCCATTTATATAAAACATTACTTATGACGGGGCTTTACCGAGTTTTTCCTACTAATCCTCTTGGGGAATCTTCGGGGCCATCATTGAGTTATTTCACAGCCAGCCCTCTCAAGAACAAACTTGATATTCAATTTTAATTAGTTTAAATATATATTTGGAGGTTTAAATAAGGAAAA
>BMAV01007455.1:0-49582 GCA_019973955.1 Trichonephila inaurata madagascariensis
TTCTAAATTTTTTTTTAAAATTTTTTATTTTAAAGTTCGGGGATTTTGAATTTCGGTCCATATAATTTTTTAAAAAAATTAATTAAAAACATTCTAAAAATGCAACTCAACATTCACCTTGCATTGTTGTAACAACGTTATTGTTATAAAAATGACGTAAGTTCGCGTCGAAAATCGATTTTCAGCCAAATTGGTCAAACCGGGTCTTTATTGTTACAAAATTGCAGAGGAATCATGCTTTTTAGCGTTCTTAATTAATATATTTTCAAATAATCCTTATATATGTAATTCTTCTGTGCGTGTGTATGTGACTGACTTCTCCTAAATGGCTGGAACAAGTTTGATGACATTTTTTGTGAGGATTTAAGTGGATTCGAGAATGGTTTAGATTCACAATTCGGTCCGATATAGCAATTAGTTAAAAAGATATTAATTAGAACCAGTTTTAATAACTAGTGTTTAGCGCCAAGTTTGATTTGCCTGCATTGTTGTAACACTGTTATTGTTACAACAATGACTAAAGTTGGCGTCGAAAATCAGTTTTCAGCCAAAATGGAATTTCATGTCGTTGCTCTATTGACTGTATTAATTAACTTTGTTTAAAAAAAATGCTTTTAACATGTGATTAATTTGAAATATGTTCTTAAAATCTCAATTTCTACAATGTTTTAAATTTTTCTAATTTAAATTCCTAAAAAAAGATAAAACTATTTTTTAAGCAGATTGGTACATCTTTTAAACCTTTTCCAATGCTGTCAAGTTAATTTGAAACAAAATATTGTAAAACTTCAAAAAAAATTTGGAATTTTATAATTAAAAAAAATAAAGAAATTCTGCTTTATTTATACAAAAAATATTTTTAAAGAAGATGTATTTTTTCCGTCTTGGGGAGCCGTAAAAATACAACGAAAAAAATTGGAAAAATCGCTAAATGCCTGAAATAGTTAATTATGGGAAAGCTATCTCAGAACACTCGAGTTTGAGCGCTTATAGCGCACGTGTGAAAAAACAACTTACGGAGAGTACGTAAGCAGATAAAAGATTTTTCTGTCAGATAAATATGTTTTCTTTTTGAATGTTTTTCTTTTATAATGATTATAAATAATGAATTTTCCAGTAATATTTTCCAAATGCAATTCATTAGTTTAAATTTTAAGAAAGTAGTCACATTGTTTCATGTATAAAATAATTAATATATACGATCTTAGTTTTTAATAATATATCGCAACTAATAGTTTTCTTTTAGAGAAATAATTTACTGAAAAAGCTTAAAATATAGGAAAATGCTGCCCTGTTTTTATTAAATAGTACTATTTCCTTTTAAATCTTTTTTTATACAAGGAATGAAAACAAATTTTTAGGCTTTCCCCCATATTTCTCTTTACTCGTACATAGTTACATATATTTAATTGAAAAATCAAACATCCAGATAAAACACGTTTTCAGCTAAGGTAGACATTTTTATTCATTATTTAAAGAAATTTATATAAATTTAATTTTTAAAATTAAAGTTATATTGCTTTTATTATTTATTACTAAATTATTTATTTAATAATAAATTCCTAAATTGTCTGTATTCTTGAGAACAAAACAGGATTACTTTTGTAAATTTTTAATCGAAAATAGAAATTTGAAAGAAAAAAAAGATCCTATCCCTCGGTGAATAAAGGGGGTTTTATGCTCGAAAAAACCTATACAATGCTTGGTTGAACAGAGAGAAAAGAAATCTGTTTGACAAAGGGAAGAAGTGGAAGAAATTTCTGGAAAGGGGATTTAAATTATATAAATATAGAAAACACTCACATTACTCAGTAACACACACACAGAAATACTGGTGTCCAGAGAGAAAGGAAACATTTTCATGGGTATAAAATTGTACCCAGGGTAAAAGCCAGCTACAACGCCTGCAAGTGGCGAGAAAACAGACCCGCCTGACAGGACAAAGATGTGGAACAACTCGAAAGAGTATTTTAATGACATTAATATAGAAATCACAGAAGTGCTGACACTGAAAAGGAAAGGGAATCTTCCAAGGCAAAAAGCTGCACGCTTGAAGAAGCCAGTGCTACGCCGGGTCATCCAGCTAGTATATATATATATATATATATATATATATATATATATATATGTTATATTATATATATATATATATATATATATATATCTTATATATATATGTGTGTGTTTTTGTGTGTGTGTGTGTGTGTGTGTGTGTGTATGTATATGTATATATACTAGCTTATTTATATACTTATATAACTTAATATGTAAATGTAGTGAATTGAAAGATTTCATAGAGGAACATCACAAGCATGTTGTTACTGGTGACCTCAATATTGTAAAAGACAATAATCTTAGAAACATTATGAATAAATTTACTGGTTTTAGATTAATGATTTCAAAATTAAAATTATAAAAATGGTTAAATAATGATATTGAGCGATTTATATAAAAAATGCTATTAAATTTGTATGCCTATAGGGGCATTCCAAAAATTTAAAGGTAATATTAAAAACAGTTAATAAATATAACTAGGGTACAGTAAAAAAATTTTTTTTAAAAAATATTAAAAAAAAAAAAAGATTAAAATTTGAAAAATAAATTTATTAAGTTTATTTGAAAAAAGTGCCAGGAAATTTTGCCTTCATATGTAAATAATAATTTAATGATAAAATTTTTCGAAAATAATAAAAACTTTATTAAATCTTCTGTTTCTGATAAGAAATAAATAAAAACGTATCTTGGTTTTTCAAAACGTTAAAATTAAAATTAATAATAATTTTTAAATTTTTAAATATATCTTCTTCTCCCAGTTAAATTTAGGACATTACAAAGGGTTTTAATACTATATCAAAAAACAGGCAAAATTCCCCCTGAAATTTTTCCCTGTACAATAAATAATCTTAAATCCACAGCCACAAAAATTAGTAAATCACTTATTAACAAATGAAAGAAAAAAAATTCATTCAGTTTTAGATTTTGGAAGATCTCTTAAACTCTATTAATATTGAATTTATTAATATATTTTTAAAATTTATAAAAAGAAAATTTATTTAATAATGTTAATTATTAGATTTGGTTCACTACTTGGTTTTTACTTAAAGAAATATATATCAAAAAATGACTATTATCTGCAGATTAAGGTTCCACAAGGTCCCCTGCAAAACACCTGTCTTCCCAAATTTATACTTACATTATTTTGAAAGTAGTTCATTAAAAATTTCAAATATTATATTTATCGTTATATAAATGATATAATCATTTTGGCAAAAGCCAATTTATCCCTAACATTAATTTTATCCAAATTTTTAATTTAATACAGAAAAAATAACAACAAGAAAAAAAATTTTCTTGATATACATGTCAAATATATGAAAATGTAATATTTTCTAATATTTATGATAAAGAGAAAATTTAATTTCAATATTATAAAAAATTCCCCGTTGGGGGGTAATGTACATGTTTCTTTTAAAAAATTTTATTAATTATATACAACGTTTAAAATTTTTGGTGTCCAAAATAGACATTATAAATAATATAAACATTTTACTAAATATTGCTTAAATCAGAAATACCCCCTTAATTTTTTAAATTTTTATAATAAAGCTATTCAAAATAGTTAGGATTAAAATTTAAGATGATAATAGTTTATTACTATAAACTTAAATATTTCATATATGGTTATTATAATTTAAAATTAATAAAACTTTTATTTTTTTAATTTTTATTTTAAAAATTTACTCTAGTGTTATTAAAGTTATGTTTAAATTTTCAACTCTTATTAATTTTTTTCCATTTTTTTATACTTTTGTTAAGTGCCATTTCAGCCCTTCACTTATTTAAATTGCATTAGGGTCTAGAATCGGCAATAACTTATTTTTTACTCAGACTTATGCGGGCTTTGCATTTGTAAGTGCAATTTTTTGGTAAATTACCTCTATCTTTTAAGGATTTAGATATTCCCATCCATTATTTTCTATTGGTTTTGCTCAGTGTTTTTACAAAAAGGGGAAGGTTGGCTGGCCAAAAACTGTTCAACCCCACTTTTATATAAATTTTTTATAAATACTGCCAAGTCAGTAATTTTATAACCCGCAGCATCCATTTTTTAATTTTTTTTCTCGATTACTCATATGTCCTTCATTCTTGTTTTTTATTCTATGTGTTTTCGAATTTATTTTTGGATGTTATTTTTTGTTTGTAGAGAAATTTGCCTCTGTGTGTGTGTGTGTGTGTGTTTTGTGTTTTGTTTTGTGTGTGTGTGTTTTGTGTGTTTTGTTTTGTGTTTTGTGTTTTGTGTGTGTGTGTGTGTGTGTGTGTGTGTGTGTGTGTGTGTGTGTGTGTGTGTGTGTGTGTGTGTGTGTGTGGTGTGTGTGTGTGTGTGTGTGTGTGTGTGTGTGTGTGTGTGTGTGTGTGTGTGTGTGTGTGTGTGTGTGTGTGTGTGTGTGTGTGTGTGTGTTGTGTGTGTGTGTGTGTGTGTGGGGATAATTAAATTAGATTCAAATAACATGTCTAATTCAGATCGTTATATTTAATACCCTATATGTCAGCATTAACTTTCAAGAGCACTCATGAACCTGATCGTGTTTTGTTTAACCCCTTAAGTTTTTTGGTGGCGTTCTTTTTCTCTCTGCTTCTTGCTTCAGAAGAATGTACTCATTCTAGATAAAGACCCTTTTAAAACTAAGTCTTTTCTGACCCAAAACATGTTATATATATATATATATATATATATATATATATATATATATATATATATATAATTATTCTTTTTCTACTATAGAGACAGAAATCAATAGAGCACTGAAGATAAATTGAACTTAAAAAGCAGATATTGGAATTATAAAAAATTATGGATGCTGCAGTATTATAAACATAATTAGAACAGCTTATATGTATAATAATAATTTATGTAAGTGGGATTTAGCAAGTTTTGAAGCTAGCAAACTTTACCCCTTTCTGTTTACCTATTTCTTAGCTAAATCCTATTGAAAATAAGTGATAGAATTTCTAAATCTATTACAAAATAAAGGTCAGTTACCTAAAACGTCATTCAAAAGTGCGTATATGTACACACATATTGAAAATGAAAGTAAAACAACCAAAAAATTGTTTTACTTCATCATTTCTGAAATTTAAACTTTAGAAGACCTTTTATTTTTACTTCATGAACTTTAATGTCAATATTGAAATGGATGAGGAATTAATTAAAGATTTGTAGTGAATATTTATTTTTAGAGAGAGGGTTATTGTCATTGAGATGTAAATGTTGGAAAGAAGCCTATTCTTTAAAACAAATGAGTTAAAAAATACTTCCAGTTCATGAATATTCACCGAAATATCTCACCTTGCTTAGCTTTGAATAGATATCAGAGTCCTTTATATGTTCAAGATCTTGTATAATTTCTAGCACATACATATTTTCAAATAACCTAAAATATTAATAACTTCAGTATTTTTAAAAGTTAATTAATGCCTTAGTAAAAGTGGAGAATCTAAATTTCTTCTTTAAAAATATTAAATATGCACGGTTTTCATGCAATATTTATGACAGGCAGAAGTTAAATTACAAATATTTTGATTTATTTTGGTGAAAAGATTAATATGGAATGCACTTATATATAACTGTAGCTCAACTCAATGTCATGTTCTAAGACCTCATAGTAAAACAAAAATTGTTAAATATTAAAACTGTCTTACAGTTTTTTTACACTTAATATGCAGAAATGTTAATAAATTAGAAGAAAATATTTCAGGTATTTTGTATACATATTAAACGGCAGATATTATACAAATTCTCTAAAAATTGGTCCTTTCCTGTAACCATTATTTTGCTCAGAATTCCAGTTTGCTTGTAAACTAAAATAGTACATCAGTCGAGATGGGATAGAATATATTTAATTTTTAGTAGTTGTTTTACTTTAATCCACAAAAACACTTTATTGAAATTTTATCCCCAAAAAATGTAGTTTTTACAGGCGCAAATGTGAAAAATATAAAACCAGATATATACGCAATAAATAATATTTTCTTTTAAAAATTTTATAAGTTTCAAAACCTGCTTTATTTGCTTAAAATATTACACAGAAAATACAACTATTGTATATCTTATAAAAGTTGTTGAAAAAACCAGAATAGATCAGAAGTTTGGGAATGGTGGAGGGACAAGTATTGTGTGTGTGTATATATCAGTTTCATGTTCTTGTTTCAATAAAAAAAAGTTAATCTGATGAAGTAGTCTGAAACAAGGAAAGAAAAGTAGTAAAAAAGTGCCGTTGAAGTTCTTTATTTTACGTGAAACTTAGTTACCTTACGACTCTTATATAACTCAGTAGCGAAAATAAACTTCTTTATCAAGAACTAGAATAATGAAACTAAGGGAAATAAGTTAAACTCCATAAATTTGTTTGAGCATTTAGAAAACTAAGAAAAACAATTAAAAGAATGATTTACTGATGAAAGTACATTACTGAAAATGCTGATTAAAGCACTAGTAAGGAGCTGGTTTTATTTATTTTTTTTAATTCTTGATTATCTGATGTTGCTACATAAATTCAAGAGAAACTGAAATACAATGTAACAGTAAATGTGATGAAAACAACTTTAAAAATATGATTTAGATAAGTACTCTGAATGCCCCGAAATAAATTAAGATTTTAAAACATTCTCTCTCAATAGTGTCTACCTTTTTATAAGTTTAAATAAATTGTAATTTTGTTAATATCGTCATATCAGAGTAACGCAAGAAATATTACTCATATCTCAAAATGTACTACCACAATCCAGTGTCAGAATATTTTTAGCCAGATACTTCATTTTTCTAATTTCCATACCACTCTAGAGCTTTATTTAATTTATAAATAAATAACTTATTGTGTATGGTAAGCAGCACTAGTACTACATTCTGTAGTATGCAACGTAAAATTACGATTTGTTCATAAAATGATTTGACATTATTTTATACAGGTATTTAAGATCATAAAAAAATGCAACGACATGATGCAACAAATATTAATGCATTTAAGTTTTAATATAATCTTAAAATATCTAATTGAACAAAAATATTATATTAAACTACAAAATTAATTTTACTTCTAACTGTATTTAATGACAAATTAATAAAAATGCTTTGTAATGTTTTATACAATAAATGTAAAATTCCAAGTTATTAGAACAAAATCAATGCATAATTTACATTAGCATAAGTAAGAAAAGAAAAAACAATAAGAGATTTGTGCAAGACACTCAAATGTTACTATTCGTAAAGATAATTCAAATAAAGAATGAAAGTAAAAGGCTTGTTAGATTTAGTATTTCGGATCCTTTAGATACATATTTTGATCCTAATTTTTATATTAATTTTATAAATGAACTTAACTAGATATTTAATTTTATTCTGTTTATAAAATTTAAATATCCTAAAAAACCTACAAATATATTGCTATTAATATATTATGCTTCATTACCCTAATTTTTAGCATACTCACTGGAAAAGTCTGCCTCTTTGGACATTCCTTGGCCCATATGCCTTCTACTTCAGCGAGGTGTTCTCCGGTAACAAAAAAAAGCAAAGGGATCTCATAAAAATTCCACCTGAACGTATCTGGTACCCCAAAAGCGCCCTGGCGGTGCACTATTCTTTGAAGGTCATAAAGACCAGCAGACTTGCATATCTCGATTTCCCAGTAGACACTTAAAATCTTTAACCTTTGAACAGTGGCTAAAAATTTTTAAGATTTGTACGAAGTATAATCCTGCTCAGGAATCATCTGAATCATATTTTACAATGCTTAAATTTTTAACTTGGATGAGGCGCTCTTAAAACTTCTTTCGTTTTTAGAATTTTTGGAAGTGTACGGACTGATGGATTGATCTAGTCTTAGGCCATAGGGATTAACAGAAAAAAACAAGAACATTTCATAACTTTAACCCAGAATGATGAAATATAAATGTTCAACAAGAATATTTTACCTGGTAAAATAAACGTAATTTATAAAGTAAGAATTGGAAAAGACTTTTTAATAAAGTCTAATAGTATCCTCAATAAAGAGGTTATTAGGTAAATTTCCTTTAATAAAGGGTATAGGTTCTATTAAATGCATTAATTAAGAGGAATTATAAATTTGTACTTAAGCCTTTATCAACCGCATTATGATTTACTACAAATTTTCATGCAATATTATTTTTTAATCACTACATTGAAAATTAAGGTATATACATAAAAAAAATTAACTTTGTGAAATTTAATCCATTAGAGCTAATTAATTAAATTAGTACTTTAAAGTACCGTCAGTCTACGAAGACCTAAAATGTTCTCATAATACGAAAAGACCGAATAACTGTTTTACGCTGTTTTAACTCTTTAAAAATGCTAAATAACCAGAGAGCACTAATATTTTAAAGCACAAAATATTTGTCTTTAAAGATTATTAAATTTTAAAAATTTATTTACTTTTTTTACACATAAAAACAGCTTTTACGCATACACTTAATTTGATTACATTCAAAGAAACAGTTTTTCTTTTCATTAATACACTCATGGACAAAAAAATTAGCTCACCAAAAAATAATTGCGGGATCATAACGAAACTTGGAAATAAGGTACATATCGGGGAGATACGCAAATGATTAGAAATGCAGCGTGATTGCGCATTACGTATACCCGGTAGAAGGCGTTTAACCTCGTTCTCCGTGGAGTATAAAACAGGTAACCAAAGCTTGTTTGAGTGAGCTAAATTGTTTACAAAGGAAGAGCTGAGGTAGACATGCCATTACTCCGTTTTCGAAAACAATATCAGCAGCTGTCGCTGTTTGAAAAGAAGAATCATGGGCATGATAGAAGCTGGGTAGTCGACTAGGAGAGCAGCTCGTCAATTAGGCCTCTGATTGTGCTGTAGGGAGGTTTAGGAGCCAGTGGATCCGAGAGATGTCATTTACACGAAGAGCAGGATCAGGACGCCTTCGACAGACCAGTCGTCGAGAAGACCGCCATATCGTAAGAAATGCACGCGTACAGCCGACTGCTTCATCGGATGCCATCCAGGCACAGTTACCACCTTCACTAGAGGCCCCTGTGTCTTCTCGAACCATACGAAGGTGCCTGGCTGAAGGACATTCGGGTTGGAGGAGCCCATTAAGTCTGCTGCCCTTAACGCCCACCCATCGACGCCTCCGTTTGGAGTAGTGCCGCGCACGAGGAAACTGGACTGCAGCGGAATGTAACCGGGTCGTCTTTAGCGACGAATCCTGATTTAATCTCAGCAGTGATGACAATCGTCCTCGTGTGTAGAGACCCCGTGGTGAATGCCTCAATCCTACCTACCAGCGACACACCGCTCCCACAGCTGGTGTGATGGTATGGGGTTTCATTGCCTACAATACACAGGTTACTCCTAGTATTGATCCGTGCACAATGACAGCCTAGCGGTATGTCCATGACATCCTGCAACCAAATATGTTGCCACTCATGCAATGGCTCCCAGGAGCCATTTTTCAACAAGACAATACTCGGCCTCACACTGCACAAGACTGTCTCCGCGCTGTTACTACCCTTTCTTGGCCTGCCAGATCGACAGACTTGTCTCCAATCGAGCATATCTAGACAGACGCCGAATTGGGCATACCACGAGTTTCAACGAACTAGAGGCAAGGTACAGCAAATATGGAACGAAAAATCTCAAGACATGATACAGAACTTGTGTGCCTCAATACCCGATCGTATTGCATCGTGCATTCTCGGTAGCGGGGTTTCAACTGGGTAATTCTCCGTTCTTTTGCCTTTTTCTCTGAAATAAATTATGCATTTTCTTTGAATTTCTAATCATTTACTATATCAAAGTAATCAATCCATGTGTTAAATTTCGTTTTATTTTGACTCCTTCTTGGTGCGCTAATTTTTTGTCCATGAGTGTACATAATAATTCCGTACACGTTGTGTTTTTGAGTGAGGTTTCAATTGAATGTGTTTTAAGGTATCCGACTGGGTTTCGCAGACAATTTTCTAAACTATAACTTAAATAATCATTTAGTTGTTATTTTTTAATTAAGTATGTTGCAAAACTATGAAAATACAGCAAGAAGAATTTCTTGAAAGCTTATTTTTCAACATATTGAGAAATTTCTACCAAAATATTACAAAAAATTGCTCTTTTTGCTAACAACTCTAAAAAAATATATATCACAAAAGTAAGTAAAATATTTGCAGGAATACAATTCTTTAACATTCAACTATGCTTCATACTAAAAAGGCTCAAATTCTACTGTAAAATTATGAAATACAGGTGTTCGAGATGAAACAACCCAGAATTTTCTTGAAAAACTTTTTTCATATAAAATTACATATAAAAAAACCTTAATTGAAAATTTTCCCTTAGCTTTTAACAGAAAACATTCAATATAATACAAAAAATAAACTCAAAAAATTTCATATGAATATTTCATTTACTTTAAAAATATCCTTTTCCCTTTTTACCATTATGTTCAAAAATAGATTTTTAAAAAATAAAAAAAAGGTTTATATTTGAAAAAATTTTTAATGATTTAGAAAGGTTTTTAAAACTTTTCTGATTTGTATGTTGTGCCTTCCTGAACCTATGTTCAAATTTTTAAATTTTTGAAGGGGCCTTTCTTTTTACAGACATTTTCTTATCTGGTTTAGAATGCCCGTAGAATCAACTTCTCGTTTTGTCGACGTCCCAAAAAATATCCTTTCTTTTCAGAACATAATTTCTTCCCTAATTTTTAAAGTAGGGGGAAATAGCCAGAAAAACCCAAATTAAAAGTTTTTTAACATAAAATTTCCCTTTAAAACGGGTGTTTATTGCTCAACAAAGTTGTCTTCGGGATTATACTCCCGACATTGTTAAGACTTTCATTGCAGTTCTGACCCCGGGAAGACATTTTCTTAAGAGTTTTTGATCTCAAAGTTTTTTTAAAGTCTTTTTAAAAATTAATGATTTAAATTTTGGGAAGTTCATTTGATTTTTCTATCATTTTTCCCCAAACAAATACTGCCCCCAAAATCTCTTCTTTGTTGGCCTCATTATTTTTTTTTTGCCAACAACTTTAATTTAATTAAAAAAACCCATAACTCTATAAAAAAAATACTAAAAAAAAAGTATAAAAGATCAGTTTTGAACACAAATGATAAAAAGATAGCAACTCGTTTAAATCAAAACCAACATTGCAATCAGTTAACTGTTCCCCCCTTTTTTGGGGGAAAATATATCTATTAAAACATTTATAAAGGGGAAAATAAGTTTACTAAACATAAAAAATTCGTTAAAATATTTCAAATGAATAAAAATCTCATTTTGCCGGTAAAAATCAACCTAAAACTCACCTTCGGCGTTTTCCCTTTACTACCTCAAAAAAAAACAGTGAAATTTTTTTTCTTGACTCAGAATTATAAGAAAAATTTTTTTTGAAAGTTTTTAAAAACGGGCTACAAAAATAGACTTTTAAAAATTTTGGGTTTTTTTTATGAAAATTGGATTTTAAACCAGTCGGATCCCTTTAAAAAAGCACCATCCGGGTGAAAAGGCTGTACTTAACATGAACTCTACTTTGAGCTTTTTTTGTCTTGTGATCGTCATTTAATTCTAAAAAAATTCCCACAGATTATTTGTGGGGCTTATTCATCTGAAAAATGAGTTTTAGTACATCACTGATTTCAGATGGTATGTTCTGTAATAAATCCAAATTCTTCAAGACTTAAATTCTTTTTTCCAGACTTTCTAAGAAAAAGAAATAATTATAATACATTTGAAAATCTCCAATTGTTGTTAATTCTCAGTAACACATAAAGAAATAAAAATGTTGTTAATTTTATAAAAAGGTTTTTTTTAACTTGAATGAAATTGTTCAAATTGCAACTCAATTTTGAAGCTGATGTCTTCAACCAATTGAGCTGAAATTTGAGCTGACGTTTAGTTTGGATGACAATAGATGTTTTGACCATTTATATATTCAGATATCGCTATAGTTAAAAGATATTAATTAAAGTAATTTGTTGGGGTTTTCCTCAATTTTGAAGCTAAAGTCTTCAATGATTATTTAAATTTTTTTATACACGTTTAGTTTGGATGAATACGTTTAACCCTTTATATTCCCATTCGCAATTTTTTAAAAAAAATAGGGGGAGTTGGAACCTAAAATTTCTTTGTCAATTTCAGATTATTGCATTTTTAAATTTTTTAAATCATTATCTTTTAAAACACCCATTTTTAAACTCTAACAATTAAAATGCTAAAATTTTTTTTTAAAAATCATCTAAACCCGTCATCGATTTAAATTAAAAGAAAAAATAACATTCACTTCCTTTTGTCCAGCTAGAAATTTGACGTCATTTTTAAAAAATTTTTGTGATGCTAGGCCAACCTTATTTTTTTACCCCAAGAATGGCTTCAGCGATACAACTAATATACTTTTTTTATATTTGTATTTTTTTTAAGAAAATCATTCGTTCAAACGTTGTTTGTTTGCTCGTTTTGTTTATAGCAGCTTTCTCAAACGTGGGGGGCCCCCCCTTTAGGGGGGGTGACAACCTACGAGGGGGCGAGATATAAAAAGACAAAACAAAAGATTATTTTGAAAAAAAATTAATTTACGAAAATAAACAAACAAAATATATTCAAAATAACAAAAATAAAAAAACACTATTATAATACACTTATAAATGCACCAGTACTGCACAAAATATTTTATAATTACTTTAACAATGCAAAGTTAAGAACAAGTTTAATAATTACCAGGGACCCCATGGGATTGCAATATATATAAAATTATATACAAGAATTAACACTTATCTCGATAATTTGTACGTTTTACAATTAATCCCTAAACAGCCGATTAATACGCGATTCGCTCCCCAATTCCAACTGTTTCCCACATAGGCTCGGTGATGTATTGAGGGGGGGAGAAACAAAGAAGCAAATAATCCGAAATAAGTAAATTCTTCGCAAACATTCTCAAGGTAGTTTTATTGCATTCCAAAGTCTTCGGAATAATTTTATGGTCAGCATTGCACAGAAAAGATTGGAACGACGTATATATACGTCCGGGGAAATTAACACTTTGGTTGAGCGAGATGTTTATATACGCCGGTGACATTTAAGAGATTAAAGTCGTATCGTAGTTTTAGCGTCAAAGTATAGTATTATTAAATTCAATACAGTGTTATTGTATGAGGGGGGCGCTAGGAAAATCATGATTGAATACTGGGTCGCGAATATATATTGAAACTTTGAGAAGCACTGTGGTTTATAGTAATTAGATCTGCGTAGCTCTTTACAACGTGATTATTTTGATTTCAAAAATTATTTTGTTATATTTAAAATGCCTAGATCTACCAGGAAAGTGTTTAAAAACGTAGAGGTAATTTTAATCAAGGCAGAAGAAGTAATTCCGAATCAACAGGTGACAAGTGATTGTCTTATGTCTTATTCAGCAGTCTTATGATTCTAACAGTAATATTTCTGCTTCAGAAAAAAACTTAGCAATTTAATTAACTCATACACAAAAGAGTTTAATAGTGGATTTAAAAATGCTATTGTGGATTTAAATGTTTTAGTTGGTGTATTTTCTGAAGCTGTCAAATGTTTACAGTGTGGAGCAACAGGACTTAACCTTTCCTGTGAAGAAAATTGTTCAGGTGGAACTGTTGAACTTAATATGCTCTGTTATTTGTGCAGTTATAGCTACAAGTTTTGTTCCTCTAAGAAGTGCAAAGCTAAAATTGGGAAACCCAGAACCTACGAAATAAACACCAGGTTTGTTTACGCAATGAGATGGATAGGGAAAGGTGCAGCTGCACGAATGTTTTGCGGAATCATGAACTTGCCACCCCCACCGACAAAGTTCTCGAAATATAATAAAATGCTGTTAGGTGCAACTAAGTATGTGTGCGATGCAACGATGAAAGATGCTGTAGAAGAAGCAGTACAAGAAAATCAAAATATTAGAGACATTCCTGTGACGGTTGATGGAACATGGCAGAAGAGAGGATATTCCTCCATGAATGGTGTGACAGTTACGAGTGTGGACACTGGAAAGGTAATTGACACTGAAATATTATCTAAACATTGTGTTTGTAAAGATAAAAAGAAACATTGACCGGTCTGCAAGAAGAACTTCGACGGGTATAGTGGACGAATGGAAGTCGATGGAACTCTATCGATATTTCAGCGGTCTGTTCAACGCTATGATGTAAGTTACACCAAATATTTAGGAGATGGAGACTCCAAAGATTCCGATAACATCGTAAAGAACAAAGTATATGGTGATAAATGTACGATCACAAAAATTGAGTGTATAGACCATGTTATGAAACTCCGACGTTTCAAAGCAAAAATGAGAGGTCAAAAATTGTCAGATGACATGGCATTATGTGGGAAAAAATAGATTAACGGGAGCATCTATTGATCAATTACGAATATATTATGGCCTTACCATTCGAATAAATTTTTCAAGTGTGAAAGACATGCGACAAGGTATATGGGCAATATTCCTTCACAAAATATCAATCGATGAAAATCCACAACTTGGATTTTGTCCATCAGGTCCTGACACGTGGTGCCGTTATAAGAAGGCACAATTGGAAAATAAAGTTTACCACCACAAACATAAACTTCTAGCTGCTGTTGTGGAAGCCATTAGGCCTATTTTTAGGACCTGTCTGATCTAGAGTTATTGAAAAAATGTTTACACGGAAACACGCAGAATATAAACGAAAGCATTAATAATGTCATTTGGTCTCGTGTCCCCAGAAAGACATTTGTGCACTTAGAAACACTTTCCTTTGATACATATGATGCTATTGTGTCCTTTAATAAAAGGAATGCAACAAAGTTGGATATTTTGAAAAAACTAAACAGAACCAGAATATTATGTGACATGCTGCATGGAACGTCTCGACAAAGAGAGGATTACAAAGGCAAGATATGCCAATTTTCAGAAAACTAAGGAGGTTAGAAAGATAAAAAGACTTAAAAGAATAATACAAGAGGGTGAAAACTCAAGAAATGCTGAAAATTTGGAATACGGAGCTGGAATATTTTGATAAGGTGAGTTTTTTTTATAAAAATGTTTTTTTCTCAAAATGTCACTTTTGAAATTTCAGTGACTTAGAAAGTATATATCTTATGTCCACAAAATTTATATGACACATTCTTTGTATGTTCTAGTATTTACTGGAATGACCTTTAGCAAAATTTTATATGTATATTTTTTATACATTTTTTTGTCGTAAAACACTGTTTTCTCGTTATACATAAAATAAAAAAAATTTTTAAAAAAAACTGATGCAGATTTTGAAAAAAACTCATTTCAGTATAATAGTAAATGTATGTTTAACTTGCAAAAGAAATTTTTGAGGGTTGTATTTCCAACAGATTTTTAGAAAAGGAACATTGAAAAAGTCCTTTTTAACATTATCAGTATAGGGGGTTCCGATACCTCTTAATTAAAAACCTTCTACCCTTGTTAGCTTTTTATTCTGCCGAGCAGCTTATCGGATTGAGCTTAAAGCAGTTTAGATTTTTCGAGCTTTTTAAAAAACCATCTTATTCTTTTTATCAAACTGAGACAAAAAATAATTACATAATCGGAAAGAGCATTTATTTCGCCACGCTACGGTATAATTCTTTTTAAAAAAATAATATTTTCCGCTTTTTACGATTTTTTTAAATGAGACAAAATCGTTGCGTTTTCATGAAATTGGTTCCGTATGATTTTTTTTCGTGTTAATAAATCGATTTTCTGCACTAAGAAAGTTAAGGCTTTTCTCTTTTAGAATCAGTCTTTGTGAAAAATAAAATGCCAAAAACTTTTTTCTTACAATTTTTTAAAAAATACTTAAATTTTTAATAAAACATTTAAAAACTTTGTCATTTTTAAAGATAATCACACGAAATATTTTTTTGGTTGTAGAATAGTATTATCCAAATCCTGCACAAAGATTGAAAAAAATTGGTTTAAAATTACCGATTTTAAAAAATTTATTGTTTTTTTCGTTTTTAGTATAGCTTTATAGTAAAAGCGAAAAAAAAAGTTTTTATATTTTGATTAATTTTTCTTTGTCCAATGTTGTTTTAGTCTTACAGCGTTTATACCCCCCGCATTATCCTCTTGTTGCGGCCCGAATGAAATATCTATCATATGTACGTGGCCTGGCAGGAAAAAATAGTGAACTAGCCTGTTCAAAATTAACTGGAAAATGACCTTGCAACAATGATGCTTTGAATGAGATGAAAAGACTGAGAAACCTGTCCAGCGATAACTAAAAAGTAAGAATAAATTAAAAGTAAAAACTTTTTAAAAGCAAGTTTTTATTTAAATGCTCTGAAAAGAATAAAATGAACTTTTCTTTTAAAACTTTTTTTTTGCTATCAACTTATAACATCATTACACAATTTATAATATAAAAGTTTGTTATTAATAGCAGTGTCCGAGCAATTTTATTTCTTGAATCCAACTAAATTAAGCACACTCGCGCAATCATTGATGAGTCTGTATTCATAATGAACACATAAAACATTCAATGGCCATTTAAATTACAATTTAAGAGAAAAAAAAGAGAAAAGCTTAGATAATTAATACAAAATTACAGCAGGAAATATCGGGACTTTTTTTACATTCTACTGTTTCAAAAAAGTAAACATGTACAGCCACAGTCGTAGCTAAAAGTTCAGCTCGCGGTCTTAGGAAGAAGTGTAAGTTGAAGTTCCAACACTTGTCGCGAGATTTACCTGTGTAGATAAGCAAGCAAATTAGATAACTTGATCTGATTGATTTTAATTTTTCAAATTTTCAAACTAAGTTAATACGAGTACTTAAATCTCGCGACAAGCTTTTATATTACAAGTTGTGTAATGACCTTATAAGTTGATAACAAAAAAAGTATTAAAAGAAAAGTTTATATATATTTTATTCTTTTCAGAGCATTTAAATAAAAGCTTATTTTTAAAAAGATTTTTACTTTTAATTTATTTGAAATAAGAATAGATATTTCATTTAATTGTGTGGCAAAAAAAAAACAAGCTCAGATTCAAAGTTTAAAATTTTTCTGAAAATATTAAAATAAAACAATAAAAATGCAAAATAAAAAAGTTAAGCTAAAAAGAAATGCGAAAAAAGCAAAAGTCTATTGCACTGTAGTGATGACTACAACAAAGCAAAACTACAATACGCCACACGAACCAAAGAATAAACTATGTTCTTGCTCTAACATCCAGTGTTCTACAAAGTTAAGTACATGAATGTTATAAGTGTACAGAGTGCATAAGTATTTGTGGTGTAATAAGTACCAAAGGTTATTCAACTGTAAAATTAATTACACACACTGTTCACTTAAAATAAATAGTCAAATCATTTTCTAAGGGCTTCCTTAACATTCAAAAAATAAGACACATTCCTTTTTACATTAACTACTTTTTTCGGAACAAAATGATAATATTCGCAATCCAATCCAAATATCAGCTGAAAACGCAACTTCTGCTATAAAACTATTCGTCTTCATCACTAACATACTCATCATAGAACCCGTGGTGCCATATATCTTGGAAGAGTGGATTTAAAAGAATATTCCTGCTAAGTATCGACAGAGTATTCGTAAAAATGGTTATTTTACGTAATTTTAAAGTTAGTGGTGCTTATAAGTACCGTCGGTAGATAAAGGGTTAACGCATAATAGTAAATGGGGTAGATTTTAGGTGAACCTTACAATTTCATTGGGATGCATGGGGATTGTACCTAAGTAAATGTACTATTTTTAAGTATACGGTGTGGCCCTATTATAAATAACAATACTTGACAACTCTAATGCTATATGTAACTGCTGAACGATGTGACTATATGGTAGGGTCAAAAAGGATGCGACATAGCCATCCTGTGATGACTATGTCTTTCCGGATCCGCGTAAGCTAGAGGTGTGGGATTATCAAAATGATGAGACATATTGGTTCTTAATACAACATTTATTAAGAATAACTTATATTACTTAATTCTAATTGACAACTTTCTTTAAAGTGAGAGTTAACCCAATTAAACCTTGTATTCGGTCAGATCACGCAACTAGATCATTTATCTTAATTATAATAAATAAACCGATTCATCTAACTTCCTATAAAAATATTACCTTTTTTGCAGATCTCCTTCCTTCAGTGATTGAGTGATATCTATAATGTAACTGAATATGCGGGGTTTTCCCAACTTTTTTTATAATGAACGAATCTTTCTTCCAAAACTATAGGACATCTAACTCTTGATCAGAATGTTTCCCACACTAAGTTATCTCTAAACTTGCCGCGCTTTATCATAAAAGCTTCTATCCAAAAAGTATATCTCATTTACATATTATATTCGTTTGTCTTCTTGGTATTGGGTTGGAAAGGTTTTGCCATTAATCGTGGCCGTCAAAGAACTTAGGAGTTATGTTAGCAGAAGGACGCGAGAGACGTCACAACCCCCCCCAAGAAGAAAAACGTGATTTATTTAAAGGCTCAATGCCCTTAATAAATTACGTGTCTAAATCTCTATTTCTGAATCTCTTCGCTTTCTGAGTTTTATTTAAATTTTAATCTTAAATCCTCATTTTAACTTTTATAATTTCCAATATTTATCTTGACTTTAATTTTCATTACTCATCTTAGAATTAAATTTAATATTCAATTTAAATTTAAATTTAAACTCGTGACAATAAATTTTACTCCATTAACTGAGCCAACATTAATATACTGTTTAATTCATGCCCATCTCACTTTTAACATTTATACTTAAAGTAACTATACACTTAAATTTTCTAAAAATTTTTCTGGGTGCGACCCAAACTTTGCATCTTTATCATCACTGCCTATGGAGCTGGATTTTCCGCTCCATTTCTTGTTGAAGTTATTTATCATAATTTTCAGGGCCTGTCTCCCTGAAATGAAAACTTTCTGAGTCATTGTTTCCAATCTATGTTTACATAATATCAATTAATTTCACAATTTTTATTTTATTATATATTATTTGTATATCACAATAAATTTTCATCTCCATCCCCACATCTGGTTCCCAAAAACTCCAATGAGCCGCGCAACTCAGACATTTTTGTTAGGCCCTGACTACGCCGCGTTTCCCTGAACCAGATGCCTTATAATCGTAACAATACAACAACATATACATATACACATATTATACAATTACAAACATTTTTCAATAAACTATTATAACAAATAACCAAGGAGTTTTCGCATCTCACGAAGTCATACATCGAAGCAAACAAATGTGCAATTACAATTGTTTTCTCCAGAAAAAAATTAACAAATGAAAGTTCCAAAATAAATAAACACTCATTGTAGTGTTTGACTTTTTCTTGGCTTATAACTTTTAAGCACCGCCCCAGACTTCTTTCTTTTGCAATAATTCTTCCGACCACTTGTTGGAAGATCTAAAAATGGAACAATACAACCTGATTTTTATATGTGGTCCCACCATTACGTCAACGATGAGGTGCTAACTTTCTTTCCTCGTTGCATGGAATTTCTTGTTTTGTTGTTGTAGGGCTGTATCCTTGTCGTCCCTTTCTTGATTTCCCTGTTGTCTCCTTGGCTGGTCGTGTTCCTGTTCTGTCTCCGGCGTGGCCCAGATTGTGAGTGGTTTCATCTGGAACTTCAGTTGATTCTCTTCTGTTCTTTTCTACTTCTAGAAATAGTACTGGATGAAAAAATTTTTTTTTATTTATGTTATTGGGTCCCTTTCTGCCACTTTCTTTGTGGTCCACTTCCCCGACATTCCTGATCTCTTATACCCTATTATACCTTGTCCTTTTCTTTTACTTTCACTCCCAAATGAACTAGGAAGCGATCGACCAGTGTTTGCTTTTTATGGGCCCTATCTGTATTTTTATATTGATTTGTTACCAATCCCTTTTGCCTCTAACTTACGTTTCACCGCAGTTTTTTCTTTATAGTGTGACTCTTTTAATTTGATGTATTTTTTCCCAAAGTACGGTTTCCTGACTTGATCTTATACTATTTGAGATACCTTTTCCCTAATTCACCTCGTCCATTTCCTATGACGATATATTCTTTTTGATCTATGTTAACCGTTAATTTTTTTTCCTGATTTCCATATTACGATATTATTGTTTTTTTTTTACTTCTAATACTCTATAAGGTCCTTCAAATTTTTGTTTAAATTTCCAGACTTTGTTGGCTGCTGAATTTAAAAAGGGTTGTTTCAAATAAGCCCCAATCTTTTTACCTTTATTTTTATGTCTTTTCTACGTCTATTATAATATCTTTCCACCCCTTTTTTAATTTTCGTACTTAGTCTAGCTTCCAAATTTTTTTCGATTTTTTGTATTTTAAATTTTGAACTTTCGAGATCATAACTAGTTTTGAAATGGTAATCAATTTTCAAAAAATAATTCAGCAGGTGTTTTTTCCCGTTGTTTCATTCACCGCCTCCCCGAATACCCCTAAGCAAACTCACGTAAATTGATCCCAAGTATCGTGTTGATCATTAACATAATTTGCAATCACTTCCCTATATCTCGATTAACTCTTTCAGCCCCGATTTGTTGGGTCGATATGAAACGTCTTCACATGCCTTATGCCTAATTTTTCCCCAAAGTGCTCAAAAATTTCGGATAAAAATTGGGACCATTATCACTTATTAATTTTATTGGGCTCCAAAGCGATATAAAGTTATAAAAAAAAATATCCTTTTAAACGAGATAAAGGCCTTTTAAAATATAATTTCAGCCCATTTGCTGAAATGATCGGTTATTACTAAAATATAGCGATTACGTCTTTTCTGATATAGGATAGGGGCCTAACAAATCTAACGTCACTATCTCATTCGGATAATTTGATATAATTATTTAATCGACCAGCTGGTAACGCTTTTTTATAGTTTTTAAACGGCACATATGGCATGTGGAACATATTGATCAATGAATTTTCTCTGTCGGGAAATAACAAACGTCCCGAATTTTATGATACTTTTTAAAACTTCCCTGTGTCCAGCTATTGGCTTTCATGAAATTCTCTCATTATTTCATTCCAAAGATTTTGGAATGTATCCCGCATTTCCCCCTAATGACGTTGCGTGTTTCGCAAAAAATAACAATCCTTCAATTAACGAAATCGTGGGCCCAATTCTCACATATCGTTGCATTAACCGAGTTATTTTCCCGGGTTTTCTAAATATCTATAGATATGACCTAATTCTGGGTCATTTTCTGTTCTGTTTTTAAATTTTTCCCCTGAAGTAAGTACTAAACCCCCTGATTATGGCACAATTAAATTTTTCTCCACTATATTTTCCCCTGGATTCCTTGAAAGTATGTCAGCCCCCTGCTTTTTGATTTCCCCGGTCTATGTTCCCATTTTTTTTGAATTCTGCAAATTTGAGTGCCCATCTAATCATCCTACTCGAAAAATTTTTTGCCATGTGTTAGGCGTTTTAAAGGCGGCGTGACCCGTTATTACTTTAATGGGCAATTTTCCCTAAATATTTTTTCTGAATTTGTTCAACGCCCATACTACTGCTAGACATTCTCTTTTCGGTTACTGTATAATTCCTCTCTGCGTTGTTCAGAGTACGTGACGTCTACCGGTCTGTTTTGTTGATTAAGTACTGCTCTAAACCGTCGAACTGGCATCTGTAAATAACTCGAATGGCCCCTGAAAGTTTGGTAATTTTAAAACTGGCGTTTTTTTTCCGCCTCCGCCCTCTTCGAATGCCTTTTTTTGCTTCAATGGCCCGAAAAATTTTTTTTAAATTTTCGTTTAAGATTATAAAGTGGCCCCAAAAGACCCGCATAATTTTAATAAATTTCGCACCATTGGGACATACCAAAAAACTTGGACACCTTTTTTTTTTTTTAGTTCAGGGCGGTTTCATCTCTAGTATAGCTCTAACCTTTTCTCATCTGTTTTAATTCCTTCTTTACTAATAATTAATCCTAAATATTTCAATTATCGCACCCAAATTTCATTTTTCCTTATTTAATTTAATCCGCATCCTTTTAAAAACGAAAAACTTCCAAAAGTTCAACATGGTGAGTGAATGATGGAGATGAATTATCACATATCCAAAACACACTCACAAATTTCCCCATCACCGGTTTTGGATTATGTCAATTCCTTTTGAAAATTTGGGGCTGCTCTGATAAAACCGAAAGGCATCCCCCTTGAAACATAAGTGCCACTTTTACTACAAATGCGGTCTTCAATATCACGGGTTTACTGCCATTTGAAAGTACCCACTTCTTAGATCAAAATGCATTATTGTTGTATATGGGATGTTCGTTAATAAATCATCTATTAACGGTAAAGGGTATCCGGAAAACTTTTGATCAATTTAAATTTTTTATAGTCACTGCAAATCTATAGCTTCGGATTATCGGTGGTAACCCATTATTTTTCTTGCATAACACAACAGGTGACACGTATGGGGATTGAATTGGAACTGTTTTCCCCTTGTAACATTTTTTGTATGTAAAAACAATTTTTTGCTTCTTTTTGGTCATACCTATAGGGTTGAAGCTACTTGGGGGTTTTCTCCGTGTAATTTCATGGTATAAAACATGGTAAGAGGTTTGGAAAATAACCCTTTTAAAATACAAAAATTTTGAGTTTTTTTTTTCCTCCCCAATTTTTTTCTTAGATAAAACTATCTCAACCTTTTTCCCCTTTTTAAATTTGGGTTCAACCACCTTATTTATTTGAGAATCTGGTTTTCAACGATTTTGATCAAAATCTAATTATCACGCCATAAAATCAATACCGAGAAACAATTCAAATCCGTCAACACTGAAATGACCAATTTCTTTCGAATTGTCTGTGCGAAAATTCAATTCTAGATCCCCCTGTTTTATTTCGCCCCTTTCTGTTATTACCCGGGCCCGGTTTTTAAGCATAAAAAATTTTTCTATATACTTCCCGTATAAATGTTTATCTGCTCCGGTGTCCTGCCTTTCAAAAATTGTTATTTAATAAAATAGGAACGTGGGGGAAATTCTACGGGTGATATACTATCGGAGAAAGCTTAATTTTTTTTTGTCGAACGGGTTGATCTTTAACCTTTACAATATTTAACGTCCCCTTTTTCCCATCGCCTCATGAAATTTTTCCCCGAACCCCTATTTCTACGGTCCCCCCATTAAATATTTTTGCTCAAAGAAAAGGGAACCCCCCTTTTTTGAATCTCTGATCACTATTTTGAAATCTATTCCTCTCGAACCCTCTATTACTTTGGGGTATTCTCAAAATTATTTCTACTGTTTTTGGTCACGTCCTACTTCAAATTCCTCAGTTTCTACCATTAAAACAAATTGGCATCCTATGCGCATTTTGACCTCGTCTTTCTATATTATCATTCAGACCCCTTTTTTTAAATTTTCAAGAATATCTTCCTTGAATTTTCCCCCAAAAGGTTGTACCTGTTTTGTGGATTGCGCACTTCCACATAATCCCGGTTTGTGGTTCGAGTCGAACTAAAAAATGATCCCTCTGCGGGGCTTCCCAAATTTTAAAAATTTTCCGATTTTTTTAAAAAGTTATAAACGAAATCAGTGGGGTTTCCCGATTTCCCCCCGCTGTGGGGGAAAATTTTTCTTGTAATTCTTTCTTATTTTTTTACCGCGGGGAAAAACCTTCCCAATTCAGCCTTGAGCTGCCAAAAACCCTGGGCTGTATTTTGCATAACACCGATCAAATATCAGTCCCCAAACAGCCCCTTCCCCGAGATGACTTTTAAGTAAGCACATGACAGATTCGGGTTTCGTAACTGATGTTGTTCTCTATTGTTTCGATAAACTCTGCAATGTTCTCGCCGAAAAAACATTTCGGTAGTACGTTACCTCCACCTGCATTACCTAACCCAGAATTTTATAAAGTTCCCCCATTGCGACATACCTCTGTTGACTATGTCTTTCCGGATCCGCGTAAGCTAGATTTGGGGTTATCAAAATGATGAGACATATTGGTTCTTAATACAAAATTTTATTAAAAATAACTTATATTACTTTAAATTTTAATTGACAACTTTCTTTAAAGTGAGTTAACGCAATTAAACCTTGTATTCAAGTCAATCCCCAACTAGATCATTTTTTCTTAATTATAATAAATAAACCGATTCATCTAACTTCCCATACAAAAAATTTACCGCAGATCTCCTTCCTTCAGTGATTGGTGATATCTATAATGTAACTGAATATAGGGTTTCCCAAATTCTTTATAATGAACGAATCTTTCTTAAAAAAATAGGACATCTAACTCTTGATCAGAAGATTACACTAAGTTATCTCTAAACTTGCCGCGCTTTTTCATCAAAGCTTCTATCCAAAATATATCTCATTTACATATTATATTCGTTTGTCTTCTTGGTATTGGGTTGGAAAGGTTTTGCCATTAATCGTGGCCGTCAAAGAACATAGGAGTTATGTTAGCAGAAGGACGCGAGAGACGTCACAAGGATTGTATAGAAAGCAGTATGTCTCATCACCTGTCACGGGTTTTTTCAAGAAGCTGTCATCTCATCAGCCATGTCAATCCAATCCCTGGACATGCTCACTTTCATTTATTTTTGTTCAGGTGATAACATGTGCAAAGAGGAACCATGTGCAAGCAAACACGATTTTTTCAATAAATTCAAATAATATTGAATAATTTTCAAATAATATTGAAAAAGGCTGTGAATGTTGTAACGGGAAATTTTCTAAGTTCAGAGGCAATGGTATCAATGGTTATTCGTCTGTCCGCACACACGATTTCTCGAACACCCTGAACATTTTCGTCTGTCGTAGAAGAAGAGCCCCAGTCCGTAGGTCATCTTCGAATTTTTTGTGACCTTCACGAACACGCTTATGCCATTCGTTCACATCCGTTTTTTCATGGCATCGTTTCCATACTCCTACTTCGGCATCTCGAGTGTCTGAGAAGCTGATTTCTCGAAAAACAAGTAATATAAAAAAATAGTTTTTAAGTCAATTCCTACTAAGATCAACAACGAAAAATTTTATTTTAGCTACTTTTTATTAAATAGTTACAATTAATATAAATATGTATATATATAGGACAGAATCACAACATTAAATGGTAATTAGTTTTTTTAATTATCATTAAAGTATCGTATTGTCCTTTTAATTTCAGTCCAACTGAATGCTTTAACACGTGAGGAAAAAACATTTTCAAGTTTTGACACAAGTCGCCAAAAGGGTCGTTAAGTCGCCAACGTGGCTGTATTTGTAATTCTTTAAATAATTAGTTTTAATCAATTAATTTTCATTAATTATAATTAAATTATTGTATTGTCATCCAAAATGATCCTGTATATAAAATTTCAGCTCAATTCAGCGCTTTAAAATGTATTTTATTAACGATTGAAAATTCCTCCAAGATAAATAAATATACAAATATATAAATATATAGACAGTGCGAGCTAATAGTAGGAACTTTAAAAGCAGAATGTGATGATTGTACTCTTCTTCAAAAACGACATTTCAAAATCCTATTAATGAAAAATTCACTTTGTCAGAAATTATCTGCAGCTGACGCCGACGGTATGAGAAAGGAATTGCAGATGGTTGTGTGTTTTCCTTATAAGTGTTGTCAACCTTCAAAAAAGATAATTCCCCTACAACGTACACCTGTATGAAAGCAGCTGACTATTCCGAGAACTTTTGACTCTAGTTGTATGTAAGTATCCATTTAATATTCAAGAAGCTCAACTGTCAGCGACTGCAATATATTTACGCTCTTTCACACATGACCAGTGATTTATTTCTTCCTATATATATAAATTTCAAGGGAATCAACTTTCTACCTTGCGTAATGTGTTTTTCAAAGCCTTTTTTCCCCTCTTCCATGGAATTGCGTATCAGAAACATAACATTTCTTAAGTTTTGAATTCCTTTGCATAAAAAATATTACAATGTTTGATTCATTATAAAAAAAATACTGCTTCATTTTGCAATTTTTAGCTAAAAGAATTAGCTGATAAATCCAAAAAAATGATGTCAAAATTATTAACATACCATAAACCCTAGAAAAACATCCACAAAATCTTACATTGATTTTTCATGAGATACTGACTTAAGGTACATTTAACAAAATTAATCTAGTCAATTAAAATCTATCGGTAATACAATTAAGTTCGTGAAATATGATACAACTTTGCCTCCAGTAATTGTTGATCGTAAACTGATAACTGGACAAAAAAGAACCATATCCACAAAAACTTTACAGCATTTCTACTGCGACAGAAACGATAGAAAAGAAAAATTTAGTAAACGAGGTGAGGGTGGAAATTACTTCATTTAGTCACTAATTGTTTCAGTTGCTGGAAAATCTCCTTTTGTTGTAAAAGCCGGCAGTTTGTGGTGCTGATTCCCGTTAGCTTTAACGAGTTTCCGTTGTGATGAAAAGACATTGCATTTCCTTGTTCACCCCATTTACATACTTAATCAAAAGATTTAATACATTCTAATTACGACTCTTGCAAATGGTTTTCCTTTTTAAGGCATGTTAGAGGCTGTATCGGTTAACGGACTCTGGAATTCGTAATTTTGGGAGAAGTTTGCTTCTGGGCATTGTGTGTGTGTATATGGAAATAAGAATGAAGATTATGGAAATATCTGAATTAAGTTACCTAATACCTAATCAACATTTCTCTTTTCAAATTTGAGGAAGTATTAAATGTTTCGAATGGCAAAGTATTTGGTATCAGATTCTTGAAGGTATATACTTGTTTGGATAAATTGTAGAATGCAGTGACAAAATGAATTTACCTGAAAAAACTTGTTCAAAGCTGATTCCAAAAGTTAACTTTTCTTTATAAGAAAAACGAAATTATTTCTAACAATAATTATATTTTATACCAGCATTTATCATTAAAATGTACTAACTTCTAGTAAATTTGTGAAATACTAAAGCTTTTGAGACTAAATTTTTTTTATAGTTTTTTATTCATTTCTATGTGCTTAATACTTTTTTTACAAATACTTTATCCAATAAAAAAATCAGAAGTAAGAACTCCCTTATTTTAAAATAAATAAAAATGCGATTAATATTTTATATGTAAAATTATTGAATATGAGCTCAAACAGTTATGAATATAGATCTAATTTTTATTCATATCATATGATTTTGAAAGTAAGAAATTTTATTACTAATTTTCAGTTTTAAAATTTACAAGATACTAAATTAATTTAGATTTCAGCAAAAAATAAATAATTATTAAAAATCAATATAATTAATAACTTAAATTTTATTTTTGATGTATAAATATTATAAATTAGTATAAGTAATATACAAATATATACTAATTATGCATATTATTAGTAATACCGTAGCGAAATTTGCTCTCTTCGTGCCTTAATACCGTGGCTTAGTCAGCAGAGCTGCATAGATCGTCATTGAAAATCCGTCTGTAGGCGAGTGGCCTAAGGTAAATTTTTATTTTGTGTTACTTCTGTTTTTTTCTAGAATTTATATACACTCATGGACAAAAAAATTAGCGCACCAAGAAGGAGACGTCAAAATGAAATGAAATTTCACATACGTAATGACTACTTTGATATAAGTAAATGATTAAAAAATCAAAGAAAATGGATCATTTATTTCAGAGAAAAAGACAAAAGACGGAGGATTTAATACCCTGTTGAACAACCTCTATAGTGCGAATGCACTATGCTATACCATCGGACATTGAGGCATACAAAATTTGTATGATGTCTTGAGACATTTCGTTCCATATTTGCTGTGACCTTGCCTCTAGTTCGTTCAAACTTGTGGGATGCCCAACTCGCCGTCCCAAATGATCCCAGATATTCTCGATTGGAGACAAATCTGAGGATCGGGCAGGCCAAGGAAGGGTAATAACAGTGCGGAGACAGTCTTGTGACACCCTTGCCTGTGAGCCCGAGCATTACCTGTTGAAAATGGCTATTGGGAGTCGTTGTATAAGTGGAAACACATGTGGTTGCAGGACGTCATGGACATAACGCTGGGCTGTCATGTTGCCACGAATCACTACTAGGGATGAACGTGTATCGTAGGCAATGGCACCCCATACCATCACACCAGCTGTGGGAGCGGTGTGTCGCTGTAAAGCAAAGTCAGGATTGAGGCGTTCAATACGCAGTGTACACACACGAACACGATTGTCATTACTGCTGTGATTGTATCTGGATTCCTCTCTAAAGACGATCTGGTTCCATTCCGCTGCAATCCAGTTTCCTCGTGCGCGGCACCACTCCAAACGGAGGCGTCGATGGGTGGGCGTCAAGGTCAGCATACGTAATGGGCGTCGTGATCCCAAATGTCCTTCAGCCAGGCACCTTCGTATGATTCAGGAACACACAGGGGCCCCTAGTAAAGGTCTACCTGTACCTGGATGGTGGGTGAGGAAGCAGTGGGCTGTACGCGTAATTTCTTATGATGTACCGGTCTTCTCGACGACTGGTCTGTCGGGGGCGTTCTGAGCCTTGTCTTCGTGTAAATGACATCTCTGGGATCTCCTGGTCCCAACACCTCCTCACAACACGACCAGAGTGGCCAAATTGACGAGCTACTCGCCTAGCTGACCACCCAGCTTCCATCATTCTGATGATTCTTCCCCTCTCAAACTTCGACAGCTGCTCATATTGTCTTCGAAAACGGCGTAATGGCATGTCAATCTCAGCTCTACTTTTGTAAACGATTCAGCACACTCAAACAAGCTTTGGTTACCTGTTTTCTACTCCACGGAGAACGACGTTAAATGCCCTGTACCGGCTATTCGTAATGCGCAATCGGCTGCATTTCTAAACATTTGCATTCCTCCAGTACATGTACCTTCATGCCAAGTTTCGTTATGATCCCGAAATTATTTCTTGGTGCGCTATTTTTTTGTCCATGAGTGTATATTCTGGCCTTTCTTATTAACTGCGTCATTTCACATTTTGAAATTTCTATTTGATTCGCCAACTGTAGACAGGATGTTGCGGAATTCGATGGACAACTTTAGAGGAGTTATAGTAGACAGCATAGGAACGCCATAGAACATAAGGTCGCAATCCACGGTTATTCTGAGTAATTCGCAAAAGCAGTTATGAAGGATGTGATGCCAAGTGGAATAAAAGAGGCCAATAAAAGGGCCAATAAAAGATACAAAATACATATATTAGACGTAAAGCATGTTTTTAACACAAGCAATGTATCACAGCTCGATGTCAGAAATAGAATGACGATATTGTAACAGTAATTGTTCAAAAGTGCGGCTACGTAGATCACAGCAATGCCGACACCGACGGATGAAGTATTGTCGGATGCATTTAAACAAATCCAGTGTGCTGAAGCGGCGACAATCCGTGCCGTGAGATCTTCAGCTGTCTCATACACAAGTGATTTCTGGTGCCTCAGAGAAGAAATACAAGGGATTGAGGTCCGGGGTGCAGTGTTGTATTAAACGACATGGAGACCTCTAAGTTGAATTCTCGGGGCGCTGTAGCCTAATAATTTTATAACACATCATTTTAGGAATATATTTCATTGTGTGTGCACAAATAAAATAACAAACTATCAGCAAATTAAAAACAATACAACCAAACAATAATTAGAATCTGGAATAAAAACTAACTCTTGCAATAAAAATAGCTAAATGTTTGGTGTTCTCAATTTTTGGGGCCCATAAAAAGCATGGGGCCCGAAGGCAATCACCTTCTTCGCCTAATAGGTAATCCGGCACTGCTGGGGTGCGTGAAAAACCAAGCAATAGGTCCGCCGTGTCCAATTCACTAATATATAGAGTGGAGGTGGTTACGAACTGCAATCGAAAAATGTGCTGGTGCACCATCACACATCAACTACACATTCTGGTGCGCAAAGGCCGGTACTCCCTGCAGCAACTCTGGGAGGATGAGCAGTAGGAAAGCAAGATATTTTGCGCCATTGAGATGTTCGGGCAGTATATGTACATGACCACATTCGCTTGGGCCCTGCCCTAGATAGTGCATCGACCCAAATGTGTTACTATTACAGAAATCTTCACCAACTAACGTGCTTTGAAACCCCATGTTCTATGGTGGCCTGTCGTCCCCAAACTACCTACTATTTCCCCTCTGAATTTGTAGGTCGAATTTGGCAGCACCCTGTATAAGCAGATGCAATGCTTAGTTCTCTAATATAAAATCTCGATTTGAGATTAGTTTCCTGTATTTTTATTCGACTTCAGCAACGTACATAATCGATTATATACTTCCTCTACATGACAATACAACTTAGATTTATAAATTACCGCTTTCAGTACTTTAAAAAATATATCAATTATGGTAAAAGCCATAAAGTTGTTTTTGGATAATATTATTGTCAATAATATTCTTAAATTTATTGTTACAGCATTGAAAAAAAAGTGGTATAAATCAAACTGTTCAGAGTTTCTACCGTTACAAAACCGTTATTTTAATCTTTTTTAAGAAAATCGTCTTTTTTTGTAGGATTTCTGAAACATTCTGAGAAATAAATATTGTTCTTTTGTGTGTGTGTTTCAAGAAATCTTTACTTATTCAACCAAATTATTTATCGTGAGAATTAAAACCCTCTGTTTATATTTTGCATGATATATAAAGATTTTAAACAGAAAAAAATTTCCTTAAAACAAAATTTGTGTATTACTACATATGTTTTCTCATAAGCATATATTCATGAATATTTTTATTGATATTTTATGTATACATAATATGTTACGGCTGTACGCATCTAAAAAATTTTACTCTTTTAAATGATAAATCAGCTACGGAAAAAAAGTTTTCCATTAATAAAATAGTCCAATTAAATTCATTAAATTACATGAGAAATTAAATAAAAACAGTCCATATTTGTAAACTAAATATATGGTATATTTCATGATGTACCGCTATGTAAAAAATCACACACACACAAGAGAATTCAATTATTTTTCGTGTTCCGTTCAAATATATGCAGTTGAAGAACATCTATTAAATTAAAAATTCATTAAGCTCAAAGTACCTTTGATAATGAAGTATATACTCATAAACACTCGCAAATATTTAAATATAAGTGCATAAGTCGATGTTTGGAAATGTGTGATTATCCCTTTCCAACAATGATTATTCCTTTTTCGAAAGTGTTCCGATTGACCGTACTTATTTCAAAATGTTATCAAAAATTCAAATCACAGTGGTGGTCTTTGACAAACGACCAACTGTTTGAGAGACTAAGAACTTCCCAACTGTCAAGTAGTTTCACGTGAGAAAGTACCTAAGACAGGACAATATCGAGGCCAAGTCAACCTAAAACCTCCTTTAGGCCAATCCGACAGAGAAGTGACTGTCATAATTCCTGCACCACTCTGCAGTTTCAAAGTCCACTACACGAGGGGGACAAGACCAATGGCCGAATGGTACTTCCAGGTACTTCCAAACAGAAATAATTCTCTATCACGTGTCTCTTTTGTAATTATGACATATTCCACCTGGAGGAGACACGAAAAGGAGAAACCCACACACTCCAAGAGACATTTCAAAAACACTGACCATCAGACTCACTCTCAGATTAACTTCCAGTTTTGATTGTAAGCCAAAGCACAAGGGCTAGCAACCTTTTAACTATGGCGTGCCAAACCAATCGACCAATATGATTCAGCGTGCCACATAGTAGGACTTGTATGAAACAATTTGATCCTCACGATAATGCATGCAGAATTAGGGAATAGAAGCCAATAATATATATTTAGTTTTATTTTATATTTTTTATACTAAGGCTATCTTCGGCTAATGTTACAGAATAGGGACCGAATTCGGAATATTTTTTCAGATATAAAAGTACTCAAACATTAATATTTTATTCTGGCTACACTATCCTGTAGAGAACCGCTTATTTTATCATACTACTCATTTTTATCCGAGTTGACACATTTTTTCTTTTATAAAATGTGTTTTGCAATTTTTTTCCCTATACCGTAATGCTAAATGAGCTATCCTTTCACATGTTAAAAGGAAAAACTAAATGTTTATGAAATATTTTGAAATTTTAAAAACATTATATTATAAACAAATGCATGAGTTACAATGTCACACATTTTTATAAAAATTGAGGCATTTTTTCTGTCTGAAAATGTGCTCCGCGTCAAGTTCACACTCTCGTACATGTGGCGAAAACAGCCTTATTAATACAGCATAAAATATAACTATTTTTTCAACAAAAATAAAAATAATTAAAATTGTACATATATTATGTATTTTTAAACATGTTTTTTTAAAATAAGGTATAGACAACATAAAATGTAAGTGCTTCCCTTCATTATAGTTAAGTAAAAATTTAAAAATTTTAATGGGAACCTAGTGCTTTCACCATTTTACTTTCATATCGTAAGAACAGAGGTATAAATTGTTACTTTCATTTCGAGCATTCTGCTGTTAAACAATTTCTTTGCGGACTCGAAATATTTGTCATACGAGAAAAGAATTTTTTCTTAGATATGTAGAGCCAAAAGTGAAAAACAAATTACATACAATGTTCTCTCTTTAAACAATTAAATATCCCCAACAATGACATTCAGTAATTTACAAGATAGCTGTAAATTTATCTTTAGACTTATCTTCCAGATATTTTTTCGTAATCCCGTGAATGTCCACAATTCTGAAGATGTTTGTCAAATAAAAAAAAAAAGTCCATTACAAATTTATCAATTTCCATCCACTCAAAAATAGACCAATTTGTAGTAGAATGCTGAAAGCAACTGAGAATCGTACCGCGTGTCATAGGTTCCAGACCCCTGCTCTAGCACCTACGATGACCTCTCAAAACTTTAGAAAACGAACATCATAAGCATCTTAACGCAGCCTTTGTGTCAGTGATCTGGCCTGTAATTTCTTTCTACCTACGCGAAATGCTTGAGCGTCGGAGAAACAGCTTTATATATTAATGCTTTTCTTAAATGAAATCAGTCCAGTCAAAATAATTATTTAATTTTTAATCTGAATCCATGTTTTAGAAAAAAAAATGTTTATCGTCGGAAATGACTTTATTATTATTTTTTTAAGGGAACTACTATATGAGTGTGTGTGTGTGTACAGATGAACATTGAAATGTCACGCGTTACTCTTCTATATTTCTTGTTAAATTATACATTCGTAAAGAATTATACATAAATATATTCATCACTCCACGATTTCTCTATATTTTTCAACTTATACGAAATTGCTGAAAGAAATTATATGTATGTTCAAGATGAAATCTAAATGAAAGTTAAAGCGCTATCAGCAAAATTATTTTTAAATTTTTGGCAGAAATGGCCTGCTCGAAAAAAAAAAACTAATAAATTCAAAGTTAATGAAAGTAGGAAAGACATTTCTATTGGAATAAGGAAACTTGTGTGTTTAAGTTTGATAACTTCTTTCTTTAATAATGAATGAATTTAGAGTAAAGAAAAATTACTTAAGTGAACTAGAATGTTTTTTTTATTTATAAAACCCAGTTTGTTTAATGAGATATGCCTAGCATAGTTAAAACGCATATGGTATTGAATGGAATAATTTATTCATGACATTAAGATGGGAAAAATGCTTTAGGTTAAGAAAAAAACGTTTTAAAGGGGAAAGAAACATGTAAAAATGCAAAAGAAGTTAAAAATTCAAAGAAGAAAATTGTTGTTGGACAGAATCAATTTGGAAAGTATAACTCAAGAGTATAATTTTAAAAAGGTAAGATTCAAAATGAGAAGTAAGATAATTGAGTTGGAGATAAGTTCAAATTTCATTTCAATTTGTATGTCTTTTTGATTTTCATATGTAAAGTCTTATAAACTTTTTATGACATTTCATCTTTCACTGGATTCTTTTTTACTCTTTTGTCACGTTTTTGTACATTAAAAGTAAAATATCTTACTTTAAAGCTAAATTTTCAAATTTGCTCAACTTTAAATTTATATTTCTTTTTTTACTATTCGTTTTCATTACCAGTGAAAATATTTAAATTAAGATCTAAACCCAAAAGAAATTATTCGTCTTTAAATAAGTGAAAAGAGTTTTTAAAAAAATGCTTTCTTAAGGAATAATTTCTAAAAGGACTAAAACTTTTGATTTACTTTAAAATTCGCTAAACATAATAGAAACGCTATTTTATTCCCAGTATCAGTTACAACAGTAATTACTTTCAAATAAGTATTTTGAATAAACATTAATGTGTTATGTATCTCAATAAAAGTTCCAAGAAATCATTTATACTTTTGCTACGCATACTTTGATTTACAAAAACTGTGGTAAATTATTCAAATTTCTGTTGTTAGGCATTTTTCAATTTTTCAAGCAATAGTTTTAATTAATAAAAACTTAAATTTCGGAAACAAAACTTACTTTAAATCATTCTTAAATAAATAAGCATTTTTTGAAATACATATATGCAAAATAACGAATATTACAAAAATTTGTTTTTATTTATGATTATCACTGCATTTAGAATACTTATTTGCTTCAATAATTACAAATATTTTTAAGTTACTTTAAAATTTATTCTAATTTATTTACAAGTTATTATTTATAAAGTAAATTACTATTAATTTAACCAGAATATTTAAACTTTTGTGATAAATAAAATATACTTGAACAAAATATGTGAAAAAAGTATAAAACCCAAACATTTTTACAGACATCTGCAAGATTTGTCTTCTTACAGATGTAGATTCACTTGCATAAATAAAACATTCAAATAATTTTAAAATAGTGCATGAGTAATAATTATGCTAAAGCCTGATAATAATGTTAAACGTTTTCTTTGATATGGAAATTAAAGCAAAGAAACACGATTATTTTAGTTTTAAACAAAAATAGACCTTAGTTACATATTTATAATGCAGTATATCCATCCTTTTATCTGTTCTTGTTTCTTATCCCACTTGAACAACAGAAACATCTAGATCAAGTCCATGAATCCGTGCCTTTTTAAACAATGAAGAACTGTAGCAGGAGATGGCTTACGGCTTTGCCATAAGTTGCTGTTATGGCTCTTGCCATAAGAACAGCTGGCTCTTATGGCAACCAATACAAGCCAAGATGTGGGCAGGAGCGGCTTGGTTCGAATTGCAATTCGGACAAGAATCTTTTTTATCTAAATTTACCCATGTATGCATGTATATATATTTAGATATAAACAAAACTGGCTGACCTAACTACTCGTACTTATGAAATTTTATAACTGAAGATATAATCAAAATTGTATAATTGCTTAATTACAGTAGTCTCAATGATCAATTCGCTGAAATTTCTAAAAATATGTTGATAAATTTGTTACTTATTATTTATTTCTCTTTTTTTTTTACATTTGAAAGAGAAGAACACTAGTTCTTTAATCATAAAAACCAAACCTTATAAAAAAAGGTTTAGTGTAAAAATATTTAAAATTAATACAGTTTTTATAACTTATGTATTTATAATAACAAAAATCTAATCAGCTACATATAAATTCCAAGTTCATGTGAGTATTTAGGAGTAATCAAATAAATAAGGTATGTATATAAAATAATATGAATATCTCTAATAATAAATAATTGAATTTATATATTGTAGCTCATTTCTTATAAATTGTAATCATGTCCAAAATTAAGGTCATAAAGAAGGGAAACTAGGTTTAGGAAAGCTGATGAACTACTCGCTGTGTTGCCCAGAAATTTGGCACAGAGACGCATTATAGTATGAGAAAGAATATAGCACAACATAACTATATAAAAAATATTTTAATTTTGAACTAACAAGGAGAGGGCACGACTAAGGAAATTCATTTGGAATCGAAACTTGGTGTAATAGAAGTACTCCTTTACGGTGTTCACCTCTTGAATTAATTCCGCCGAATGGCCAGTCAATTGGAGAAATTAGCCTTCGAAATTCATGCTTAGCTTTTATACAATTAAATTTTAATTTTCCGCAACGAGTTTGTAGCCTGATCGGTAAATCATCTGCTTGCTATTCGCTTCCGGTCAGGGTTCGATTCCACGCGATCAAATTTTGTTCTTCAATTCATTTAATTATTTTTTTTAATTAAATAAATTTATTTATGAATGGTTTATTAAATATTAAATGATATTTTATGTAATTATTTTGCATTTTATAAAGAAAAAAATTGCTGTAATTATATATATATAAACAATTATATAAAATTTTATAAATATATTTATATTAATAAATAAAATTTATAAATAAAATATATAATAAATATTAAATGATATTTTACATAAATTTAGTTACAAATAGTTTTATGATGTGAAATACAATATCCATGAATAAAATATTATATAAAATAATTTATAAAATATATTATTATTATTAAATTAACTATTTTATACTTAATATAATAAAAATATGTATTTTTATATATTATTAATTTAATATTTTATAATTTTATAAAATATTTAATAAATTCTTTTCAAATAAATTTATTTAATTTCAAAAAGTTTATTTCAATAATTTTAATAAATTTATTTAAATAATTTTAATAATAAATTACTAATAATTTCAAATATAAATAATAATTTTAATAATAAACAATAATTTTAATAATAAAACAATAATTGTTTAAAAATAAATTAATAATTTTTTAAAATAATTATATAATATTTCTTAAAAAATTTTTAATGCTTTTTAAAAATAATTAATTTAATTTAATTTTTAACAAATTAATTTAATAATTTTGTAATAAATTAATAATTAATTTTATTAATTTTAATGTTAATAATTAATTTTATAATTAATTATTAATTTAAATTTAATTTTGATTTTAACTATTAATAATTAATTTACTAATTTTAAATTAAATAATAGTTAATTACTAATTTTAAATTGTTAATAATTAATTTACTAATTTTAAATATTTTATAATAATTTACTATTTTAAAAATTAAATTATAAACTTATTTTAATTATTTAAAAATTTTAATTTAATTTTTTTAATACTTTAATTAATAATACTTTAACTAATTTACTAAAAATAATTTTAAAAAATTCATAAATAAACTTATTTAATTTAAAAAATTTAAAATTTAAGTTTTATCATCTTTGGAATCGAACTGATTCCGCATAAAATAACCATTTAGTTTAGGCTAAACCGTTGCATAAATAAACTTATTTAATTTTAAAAAATAATTAAATGAATTGAAGAAAAAAAGTTGATCGCGCGTGGAATCGAACCCTGACCTCGCGCATAGTAAGCAGACGATTTACCGTTCAGGCTACGAACTCGTTACGGGAAATTTAAAACGTAATTGTATAAAAGCTAAGCATGAATTTCGAAGGCTAATTTCTCCGAATTGACTAGCCATTCAGCGGAATTAAATTGAGGGGTGAACATCCTAAAGAAGTACTACTATTACACTAAGTCTCGATCCCAAATGAATTTCCTTAGTCGTGCTCTCCCCTTGTAAGATGCAGGATATATCAAAAAGTGTAAAATCATAAATCAGAGAGAAAACATTTAACTTGTTAAAAGTCTACCTAATTTGAAGTGTGCCCACCGTGCACCGGTATACAAGCTTCATAATAAGCTGCCATACTGTTTATGAGGGTGTCAATAAATATTTGTGGCAACAAAGCCCTTTCATTTAAAAGCACGAATTTTGACTCCTAGGGTCCCTGGGAGGGGGACTTCACTGAGAAATGGTTTTTTCTAGACAATTTCAAATGTGTTCAGTAGGATTTAGATCCGGAAACTTCGAGGGCCAATCCATATGGAAAATATCCCATCCTTCATGAAATTCATAAGCAATATGAGTTCTCTGTGTGGCCACGCATTATCGTCCATAAAAATGTAGTCCGGACAAACAGTATTCAGAAAAACCTCATATAAGCTTCCAGGATTGCATCCTTATTGCGCTGTGAGTTGACAGTACTCGCATCGAAAACGTACAGTGATGTTCGGCTGCCTAACATTATATCACCACACACAAGGATTTCTTTGCCACGAAATCTGTCAATTTTTCTTATGTAAGAGGGATAAAAGCGAGTTCCAATTTCTCTCCAGATGACGAGAATCGTTTTGTCTGCTACATTTCAACTCATCACTGAAAAGAACACACCCTCATTATTGTGGTGCCCATGACTGATTTTTTCAGCTCCACAATAACCAGTATTTCCTGTAGGATGCAATCAAAGGGACACACAAGACTGGACGCCGGGCATAAGGGACAGTCTTTGCAAGACGGTTGGAGTGTTTGCGTGTAAATTCTTCTTCCGGACACAGAAGAAAGGTCATAAGCAAGCTGAGGAGTTTTTATCCACCTGATAAAATATGCTGCTCTCTAAAGGATAGCAAAACCAAAATATAATATTAATGTTGGAGTACATTTATATCAGAATAAATATTTCAAAGTTTTTCCTCAGTTTATAGGTTCGATTGAGCCAAACCCCGATTTTGTGTTCGCATAAATGGATATTTTCATGATATAGGTCATTTTAGATAAATATATATAAGATCAGTTTTAAAGACACTTTTGATAAAATGTAGTTTAAATACACATTTTGCTAAAAATACTTAGAATCTTTTCGTGGCCGAAATGCTTGTGAAAAAAATGCTTCTATTATTTACAAATATTTTGCCTGTATGTAGTTAAACTTTACAGAGGCTCAACTAGAATTTTTGAAAATTGTCATTATTTTCAGAGTTACCACCACCGAAATAATTATTGGCGTTTTTTCTTAAAATTGCTCCTCTCAATTGTCGTAAAATATGGATAAACCCATTTCTAAGTTATATATTTCAAAAATTCTAGTTGAGCCTCTGTAGAGAGATCTGAGTTATATACAGGCAAAATATTATTCTAATAGAAGCATTTTTCACAAAAGGAGAACATTTTGAAAAAAGATTATTCTAAGAATTGTTTGCCAAAATATTGTATTTAAATAATTTTTTTTTGTCAAAATGTCCTTAAAACAATTTTATACATGTATTCTAATCTAAGTGACACTAAATATCATGAAATTTATCCATTTATGCGCTTTTTCAAAATCACGGTTTCGAACGTAGTCGGATACCTTTACATTAGAGTAAGACGATCTTAACAATAGATTGTGCAAGGAAGTCATTTTGACTGCTTTTTAATTTCGATTGGAAAAACAATTATACATAAAATGCACAATTTCGTAGAATTTTTTTTGAACGTATTTTTTTTCCAAGTGAAGTAAATTTTTTTATTGTTAATATTTACTTTATAATTTGTTATATGACTGTAAATAATATAACAAATATTAAAAATTAATTTTAAACTAATTTTGTTACACTTTAATCATTCTTTGACAATGCAGTCATTTTGACTGCTTTTGGGCAATATAGGTATATACTTAATTTCAGTCTTTCTAGTAAACAAACAAATGACATGAAAAAAAAGGATCATTCATTGAGGATTGGTTATTAAAAAAAAAGCTCAATTTTCTTTAAGTATTAAATATTGGATATAACAATAACAATGTGCTCGTTTCTCTGCCGAAAAGATCGTTTGTAAGACAAACAGAAAAAAGAATACTTTTTTCAATCATACTATGTGAATGAGATTGACATTTACGACAGACTTGACGATAAATATGGCCGCCAAATAACGCCAAATCCCCAAAATGCACAAATACATCAAAAATAGATGCCCCAAGGAAACCCCTTGTGATTATTTAGCGATGAAACTTTAAAAAAGCTCCTATAAAGTTCTTTTCAGCCTATATAAGGATAATGTTGGGAAGCAAATAATGCAGTAAAACGTTTGACAACAATTGTACATTTCATTTGTCTTATGTGAAATAGTGATTTCTGATTTCAACTGTTTCAAAATGTGTATGCTTTTTGCACCTGTGCTAATGTGAGTCTATACATGTTTATTATCCGTTTCCTGTTAGACGAAAATCAGCTGAAATTGCCAGAAATATGAAGAACAAACAACAATTTACTATAACGGAGCCTACCTATTAATTACGTGGACCTTTCCTGCACATAAAAGATACCCCACGTTGTAACATGTATCCGAAGTTGTAGTATTGATGATACAAAAAACAAAACTTAATTCTTAAAAAATATTTTTTTAACTCTAAAGCACTCCAATTTATCATTAAAATAATATTAGGTTTGGAATTTATTTGCTAATATTATATGTACAGTTAATAAATAGATAATTTTCATATTCAATAATAATCATACATTTAATTAATATAGTATACATTTCATTACATTTATTAATATGTATTATACATTAACTAATGTATTATACATTTATTACAATAAATATTTAAACATATATTTATTTTATATTGTCTAAACAATCAACAAAATCAATGCATATTTTTTATATGTAGGTTATACACATAAATATATTTACTTATAGATTAATGATATTAATGATAAAAAATTAAACATTATTAAGGTTTAAAAACGAAGGTTTATTTATTAATAATTAATGCAATTATCCAGTTTTTTGGAAGAAAACAGGGTAAAAAGTACAGTTTTAATGTTTTTCCTAAAATATCATGTTCCTTTTTTTCAAATTTTGTAAATGTATTTTTTCATAACTTTAGAAATGTGAACCTTCTACTGCCCTTCTTATGCTGAGTTTGTTATTTTTCCTAATTCATAGTAAAGACGTATCAAAAATTTTTTATCTTTGTCGTTAATATTTTATATATATTCAAATGCGAACATGTATTTTCAAAATATAGAATAAATGCGATTTATACAGAAAAATATATACAGTTTCAATCAAAAAATAAGGTTTAATGTTAAAAATCAGATATTTTTATATTAAAGAAAGAATTAACTGAAGTGTATATTGTGTATTTTTTGTAAATTATTTTAAAAAGTTAATATCAAGTCATTTAGTAGTAACCTTAAAATATTGTAATATATTTCTACTGTGCAATACATTACTGCCTTAATTCCTTATAAACGTAAAACGGACATTCCATTTAAATATTAATGGACTGTAAATTTAAAAAAAAAATTATTATTATATATTTATAGTTTCTCCTAACAATCCGAACACTTAACGAGTCTCTCCTTTAAAAAAGCAATAAACAACTGAGCGTAGTTTATTATTATTATTGTACGTCGTTCGTAAAAATAAATTGGGTTTCTAGTTCGTGAAATTTTAAAAAATGTCGTTAATGGTCGTTTTCCTAATCTTGTTCTTAGTGTATTCAAACGCCCTTAAAAACAAAATTAAACTGACAAAATAGAACTTGAAACGAAAGTTAGGTAATCCTCTAAGTAAATGAAATTGATGGAAAAACTTTGCACAAGTCACCTTCTGTAATTAAAACAGGGAATCAGTGAATATTTATTTCTTTAAGATATTGAATGAAGAGTAATTAGACGAAAATATATAATTTTCCTCCTCACCACAGAAACAGCATTAGAGGCTCCTTGGAGGGTGTTGGCAATGTAATCAATAAGAACGACTGACAATTTAATTGACGCCAAGACAAGCTAAGACGTCTTTTCACTGGAATTAAATTTCGAGGAGCTAACCCTGATTAGAAACTGATTAAAGTGCTTTAGGTATTTACTGAAAGCGTCTTGAAAGGAATTGTTGGAAATTTCTTGACTTTCAGAGGAAGAGTTTCTATTTGGAGGAAAATATAAGAAAAAATTATCTATAAGTGTACAGAATTAGGTATATATCTGAAATTCTAACTAGTTGTGTTTAAAAAACTACGGCTATTTTATTTTTACTTTCAATTTTCAACTTATTTATTTCACTCCTTTAAGGTGACTGCCTACCTTCGGACCCAATTTTTTTATAAAAACAAATTTTTGAAACAAATTGAGTGTTTTTAGGAAGAAAAATAAAAAAATATGTAAATATATAAAAAATTTTAAATAAATATTGTACTCTTTTAGGAAAATTGGTTGTTTTCAAGCGAAATTTTACCAAATTTTAACTAGTAACGGGTAACAGGTGTATAAAATTTGTAATACAATTATCATAATTTTCTTTATACACAACATACATATTACGGTGCTCTTCAAAATGAATTCAAAAATCTAAGAGAAATATTAAAATACAAAATTACAGGCAATTATACACAATTGGAAAATTTTTGATATTTTTTTATTTTTCTTTATAAAACTACCCTAAATGAAAAATAAATATTTAACCTACAACAAAAATCTCTTATGATCCACTTTATGAAAAATAGTATAATAAAATATTTCCACTGTAAATTTCAAAACGTTATCTGGTTTGGTTCTTAAGATATCATGCATTCAGAAAAAGCTCTTTCGAAAACATAATTTTGAGAAAAACTCATTTAAAGTTTTATCTTACTAACCTTTTGCATAGAGTGGTGTGTTTTAAAATCATTATAACTTTATTTCTATTTCGCGTAAAGGAAAAAGAAAAACTGTTTTGGAAAGAAAACTGTTCAAACTATAAGATTTTGAAAAAAAAAAATGCCTTATGTAGACGATGAACGATATTTTCAAGGTAGGCAGTCACCTTTAGTTATTAGTCGTATTTTTTTAAATTGTTTCTTAGAACATTTTGTATTTTAGGTAGTCAAATAACAAGTGTCATTTTTTTAATTCATTACTTGGTTAAATAATACGCTATTTGTTTGTTTGTTTTTATTTTTTGACTAATTTTTTGTTAATTTCATAATTTATTTGACAATCTGATAATGTTCTTTTTAAAAAAGAAAAAGTAAAAAAATAATAATTTGTCTTACACGTGGAGATAAAACTATTTCTAACTGTAGGCAAATATCTTTGCAAGATAATCATATAAATGAACCTGAATATTTAATTAAAAATAAACTTGATAATAGAAGAAAAAAATTACTATAATAAAATGATACCCCACCTAGTATATATTAACAGTTTAATGTGAGCTCATAAGCTTTTATAAAAACAAGTTTCTATACAAGCTTTGTGTTTATTATACACTACGTTTTTAAGCGTATAAATCATTATAGATTTATGTTCCTCTTAATAAACGTAAATATGAAATTATTTTTCAAATCGAGAGGGATTTAATACTGATGTCTTTTATGAATAAAGTTTATCAGTCAGTTATCAATACAACTATCATTTTAAGATCTTTGAAATTTATAGCAAAATGTTTAATTCTATGTTCAGAATAAGAATTATTTTTATTACTCTATGACTAATGATAATATTATTAAATTGTAGTATTAACAAAATTACGTTAATGGCATTAAAGTAGGCACTTAAATTCTTATTTACTGTGGATGATTTGATATATTTACTACTAAACTAAATATTTTTAGTAATTATAAATCTTTATAGTATAATGTCTCATTTAGTGTCATACAAAGTATATTATTGCATCCTGCATTCATATAGGCAGTTACATGAAGAAATGAGAAGTAATTTCTGTATACGTAACCAGAATAAAAATAAATAAATAAACCTTTTCTATCAAAAATGTTTTATTCCATAATTCAACAAAAATGTTACAAATTAATTGATTTATTATTTTTTTACAAATGTAGCTCCTAAATGAAACAAGAGAAATTACTTTTCCTTTTTGCCGGTGCAAATTTCGTCAAACAGACTTTATTGGCGCGACAGCACACAAAAACACGCAAAAAATGTTAATAATTTTTAGTTATCATTGATTTATCATCCACTTTTGATGTATTATGAAAAAACTGTTACTGACAATAAAAGACCATGACTTGTATTGAAACTGTGGTGGTGAAAGGTTATCAGCTAGAATATTCCATTTGGCGTCAATTGTATCATTTTTGGCTACTTTATCGCCTGCAACGTGGCAAAACGGAAAAGTACCCAAGAGAATTATTGAGAGAGATCTCTCTTAAATTTGAGTTACTGTGAAATTATGAGAACGAATATTTGTGAAGTAAGAGAGCACATTTGAATGTAATATAAACACAAAACTGTCTTTTATTGTAACAATTATATCACTTTAAATAAGTGATTGTTCTCAATTTCTATTTTTCACAAATGCAATTTTTAAAAAACAACCTATGCATTGCACATACCAAGATTCAATCAAATAAAAATAGAATGACTATTTTTAAAACAAAATATCAGATAATTTTATTTAGATAGAAAATAAAGAAATTGGCTAAAAATCACCAAAGCCAATGTAAAAATTCAAAGGTTTCATCAACTAATTAAATTTAGTTATCACACAGAGCACTTTTTATATATATTTGCCAGCTTCTTCATTAATCCTTTAATCAGTAAAGTCAAGAAATAAAAAGTGTAGTGTGCTTTCTAGGTTAATTAAATCTGAATTTTTACTGAAAATCAAAAGTCTCAAGTCACGTGTATTTTCATCAGTTAAATAAAACTTGAAAATTCAAAGACGACAAATAATAAAATAAGAAACAAAAGAAGTGCATGCATTAGATCATAAAGGGCTTAAGACTTTGAAATTCATTATTTCTTATGTCCTTCATTAAATATTCCGTTTGCTTTCTTTAATATAATTCAATTAAAAACCTTACAATTAGAGTTAAAAATGATATTTGTGAATCATACTTTTATTTTCAGATTCATAATTTAGAACATATTTATCACCTTTTTTTCTCTCTTATCACAAAAATGAATGATTTACAAAAACAAACATTTCAAAATATATTTTGCCAAAAGATTTCATTAAATATTTATTTATCCTTATACTCAAATATGTAATGAAAACTACTCTAATTTTTCAAAGGAAATATTGGTTTTAGTTCAATGAAATTTATTTCTTTTGCTGTGTATTCCAGAATTTGTACCCAATGAGATTTATAATAAAAATTATTAGATAAAGAATATTTTTAGAAAGATATATTTTTCTATAAAATCGTGCCACATGAACACCGCCAACCTCAAATTGCCTTATTAATATATAAACATGTACATACATACATATATATATATATATATATATATCATTTTACTTAACTGTCCGGTTTATAGTCCACGTGTGTTAGGAATAGGCTTAACTTTTCAACAAGGCTCTGTTTTTTTCTATGCATGTCTGTATTTATTTTGAGCTTCATTATTACATGTATGCTTCTTTATTCTAATTTTTTCTTATTATTCCTCTCCATGAGGGACACATTATTGTTATCTTTTAATAATATCACTTTACTTTACTGTCTAGTTTATCATCCACGTGTGCTCGGAATAGACTTAACCTTTTCAACATGGCTCTGTTTTGTTTCTATTATGTCGAAAATTTCTGCTATACGGGGAAGTTGGATTCATAAAGCATTGCTTAACCCTAAATCGCTGGTCTAATTCGGGACGCTCTAGAAATCATAAATAGGTCTATTTTTTTAGTAAAAAGATTTTTTGTATCTACATACGTTATGTCTCTAGAAATCCAATTTCTTTCTTCTTTGTCATTGTAGGCATTACAACTTTTTTCAACTGGTGTTTTGTTTTATTTTATTATGCTATGTATATATAATAGCAAACTCTTAAACTTAGGAACCTAGATTGCAGATTTAAACAATGTTTTCTGACCAGTCAACTTCACCTTTTATTTTGTCTATACACTGGCCCATATATACATATGTTGTTGCACGCCCCCATTGATCAGCAGTGCTGGACCAGGTCCATGACTTCGTACACTTTTAAAAAAAACCAACACCATCAAGGGGTCATCTCTAATTCCTGTTGGGGAACCCCAGGCATTTGAGGATGTGAGCAGACGAGGCCGGCTCCCGAAAAAAAGTTCGGCAATTTCAAAGCTCTTGCATCCTTCGGAAAATTTCATTGTTTTAAGATGGCCACTTTGAAAGCGGGCTGAAAGTTTTAACGCCTTTAAAACCGTAGCCAAGAGCCTCCAGGACGGAACACTGATACCAACGGTGCTCTGGGGGGGCAGTCAAGGATTCTACATATATACATATGTTTTTATATATATATATATATATATATATATATATATATATATATATATATATATATATTTCCTTTCATTTAAAACAGGAATGCTTTGTATATTATTTTGGAATTATTCATTTTGATTTATAATTTAATATGATTGGATGAGCAATAATTCTGATCCTTGTATAATTTAGCATTTTAGAGACTTCTCAAATTGAAAAACAAAATACTTTGAACAATATATCCATATTTCAACAACACGTTAAAATGTTTAACCTTCTGTCCTTTTCTTGAATAATTTTAAAAAGTGTATTTTTTTTTTTTACTTCTTTAAATACTTTATATTATTACTTCAATTTTGGAAGGGGAAATAAATTTTAATTTGCGTGATTTTATAGTTTAATAGTTTTTTTTAGCAATAAGCTAAAATTATTCAGATTATTTTCCTTTAATTTTTTTCGAAGGGTAAAAATTTTAATATAAAAACAAACTACCTCCAAGATCTCCAAAACAATTCTGTAAATAATGTTTTAGAAATTTCTTTGCCTAAAAAAAAAACAATATCAAATGCTTCCTTATAATTTTTCAAGTTAAATCTTTTTCAGAAAATTTTTTGCTGTCTTATTACATTTGTAAGTAACCCCCAGAGTAATGAAAAAATTTCTGAGATATTGCAAAGTGTTGCATAGCGACAATTCTATCATAAAAATATTGAACAATTTGCGTAATTTTAATTGAATAATATTAATCTAATGCATAATAACTCTAAAGCTGTAATATATACATAAGTATGTAATGCATAATATTAATTAAATTTGTATTATTAACTTGTAAAGCTAAGATTTCTTTTATGGAAAATGAAATTTTCTTATTTATTACCGGATCTTTTAAGAAATTCCTGGAATTTTCCTGGGAAATCCGAAGGTAATACTGATAAAGGAAAATCGCATAAATGTCTAGGACAGCGTTTCCCAAACTGTGGGGCGCGCCGCCTAGGGGGGCGTGATAACTCTATGGAAAGTAAACACACAAAATACATTCTGACATAATAAAAAGTAAAAAATACACATTTACACTGATATAATACACCTATAAATGTATCAGTACGGCACCAGTATTTTACAATTAATTTAACAATACTAAGTTAAGAACAAGATGAAAAAATTACCAGTGACCCCATGGGCTTGTCATACATAAAATTATATCCAAAAATTAATATTTATCATGATAGTTTGTACGGTTTATAATTAATCATTTAAAACTGCCGGTTAAAAGTTACGCAATTCCTACCCCAATGTCACCGTTTTCCACGTAGATACGCGTATGTGATATATTGGAGAGGGGGGAGAAAAGGTATAAATAAGCAAACCCAATGAAATAAGTTAATCCTTTGAAAACACCATAAAAAGTCCATTTTTTAAATTTCCGTTTTGAATAATTCTATAGATAGCAGTGATGAAAAGATCTTTTTTTTTGGGAAAGACGTATATATACGTCCTGGGCAATTGTCATTTTGGTTCAGCGAGACGTTTATATACGTTGGTAGCACTTAAGAAGTTGAATTCGTGTTTTAGCTTTAAGTCAATGTTATTGAATTCAATACATTGTTATTGTATGGAAGGAGGCGTGATGAAAATTGTGATTGAATATTGGGTCGCAAATAGTGAGGGTTTGAGAAGCACTGGTCTAGGAAAAGAAATTAATTATTTGTAACACACATTTAATATACGAAGCCACAAATGAAATAATGTTTCATAACCATAAAATAATTCGTATAAATTATTAGAAATAATATAACTAGACACAATCACAGTTTTCCCACTTTTTTGAAAATACACTGCTGGCCACCGTAAATGGAACACCAAGAAAGACAAGAGATAGCACAACAGAAATTTTGTAGATAACATGTTGACAAATGATTCAATGACCCCGTGAAAGTGGTTCCTACCGAATAAATGCCAGAGTAGCCGCCATTGATGGAGATCACCACGCCACACGCCTCGGCATTGATTCAAAAATTTTTATGTGTTCTTTTGGGGTACAGAAGACCAAGCAGTTTCCCCAAAAGTTTCCAAAGTTGATCTGATGGGCGCTGGTGGTGTAATCTGGGTCAATCGTTGAGCAACCATGGACCACATGTTTTCTATCGGCGAAAGATCCGAGAGCAAGCCGGCCAGGGAAGAGATTCAATCTGGTGATTGACGAAGAACCTTTGGACAATGCGTGCCACGTGTGGTTGCGCATTATCCTGTTGAAATATGGCTTTGGCCAAGCCCTGAAGTTAAGGAAGTCCAACTGGCTCCAACACATCAGAGATGTAGCGCTAGCTGTTTAAAGTACCCGCAATGCGTACTAGAGAAGTGCGAGAGTGATATCCAATACCGCTCTATACCATAATACCCGGTGCAGGACCAGTGTGGCGGTGCATAACGCCACAGTTCAGCATCCTCTCTCCACAGTGTCTCCAGACTCGAATCCGACCATCGTGGTGTTGCAGACAGATGCGTGACTCGTCAGTAAAGACAACTTCATCCCATTCTGCCACCCACATCCTTCTTTCATCGCTCCATTGGCGGCGGTGACGTCTGTGGTTCTGCGTCAAGGGTAGACCAAGCAATGGACATCTTGCGGACAGACCACTCTATTGTAAACGGCGTCGAATGGTACGCGCAGACACTGAATGATGCGTTACAGACTCAATGTGCTGTGCTATGGTTCGTGATGTGACTGAGTGATCCGTCACTGCCATGCGCACAATTTGCCTGTCCTCACGTGAAGTGGTGCATTGAGGTGGGTGCGATCGACCACGTCGGACCCTCCTGCATCCAACGGTCACATATCCGCATTACAGTTGTTTGGTTTCGTCCAACACGACTACCGATTTGTCTGAAAGATAATCCACAATCTCGTTAGGCCACTATCCTTCCTCTGTCGAACTCGAATACTCCATCAAAAGCTGATCGCTGTTTTCTACGAGACATAACTGATCGTTTTTGAAAAAATCACAAAAAAAACACAATTGCCGAACTTGAAATCGTCGAATTCTCCAAGCCTTAAATAGCGCTTTGAGATGGCGCCACAGGCGCACGTGATGGGAGTCTGCGCTGAAATTCTAATCATTTGCATATCTCACCTCCGCTAATGAATGTTGTAAATTTCATGTTATTTGCATGCTTCCTTCAATGTGTTGCATTTACGGTGGCCAGCAGTATATAACTACAATGAGCTTAATCGTGTTCCTTACATTATTTCGATAATATAACAAAATCCTTGAAAAATATGACTAGATTTTTCTTTGGTTATATTCAGCTTTGCTTGAAAAGTTACATCTCTTTTTGAAAATATTTATGGAATAACAAGTATAAGGCAAGAGCAAATAAAAATGTACCTTGATCTCAGTACATTTCTTCTTAGAAAATACTGAAATTATTTTAATTAGAAACAAAGGAGAGGAAAATTGAAAGAATTTTTTCGTTGTAATGTTTCAAAAAATTAACAAATTTTTTATAAGACGTGAAATAAAATGTTTAGAACTCTGAGCATGCAATAGTTATCACAAACTTCATTCATAATTAATTCATGTGTCGTAAGATCAGTGAGAGGAATAAGAACACGCTGGATAAATATTAATTAATAATTTTCAGAAATGCAATATTTATGAAATTTCATATAAAATATTAACAGAATATTCAGTGAGATGTTAGGATCTTTTTTAAAAAAAAAGAATTTTTTATAAGTATCAAAAGTATAATCAAATATTTTTA